>JAOUWY010000043.1:8273059-8283933 GCA_025728095.1 Prietella phreatophila
ACAATGCATGTCTTTGGACTGGGGGAGGAAACTGGAGTACCCGGAGGAAACCCCCGCAGCACGGGGAGAACATGCAAAGTCCGCACACACATGGCCCCTGCGGTAATCAAACCCCGGACCCTGGAGGTGTGGGCGAACATGATAACCACTAAGCCACCATGCGCCCCAGTACAATTTTCTTCATTTTAAGCATATCGCACAAAATAATCAAATTGTAAAACATAGTTTACTATAAATCCCACCATGAATGGTAGTTGTGAAACCCCCCCCGAAACATTACTATTACCTAAGGCAAAAGAAATGTCTTTGGAATTGTCTTTTGGGATACAATTATAAATGATTATTGCTCAAATAGGAGCACAAGCATGAGGAAGGCTGCTGGGAGGGGATGACATATTTCCCCATTTCGCTCTCCGTCTGTCAAAGCTGATAAGCAACTTCCCCTTTCACCGTCTCCGTCTGCCTTTCTCATTTAAAACATCTCCAGAAGCATTCTACATGAAGCACAAACTAATGTGGCAGAAAAGGCTGCTGTGCCGAGCCCATAAAGATGAAAGAGTTTCACCATGAGCAGAAAGCCAGACAGAGCTGTGTTAATGTCCTTAAGTGACAAATTCTGATTTCCTTAAAGCCATCTTGTCAGCATGAGATGGAGATATGTCCTTTCTCAAGTAGGAGTGGGAGGCGGTACCAGCACGATGATATAAGGAAATCTGAAATAGTTCAGCAATAAATTTGAGAAAAATTCTTTAAAAAACTTAATATAATTATAGAAAAGCATTATTTTTCCATAAGTCATTTCATGGACAGCATTATTTGGCCTTAGAAATTTGCATAAACGTATTTACAGATACATTCAGAGACAAAATGGATTACCAGGGCTAAGCCCCCTTTCCCAGCAGTTAAAAAAATTAATAAATTTAATTTTGACCTCCATATCATCTTATATGCATCAATGCAAGTAAATATTCAAGTAATGGAGTGAATTTAAGACTGGGGCTGATTTATTCATGTAGATAAATTCAGCATATCATCAATACTCATGTCAAGCTACATATTACAGATATTTGGTGTCCACTGAGCCTTTTTTCACATTTTCTCTGCTAATTTGGTCACCTGAAACCTCCCACCCACTAGCTAGCTCTACTTTATCACATGACACCTGGTTTAAGGCTAATATATGCTTCTTGCAGGACATGTTATGCAAGCCAACCACATCCTTTTGAATTTCTTGTCATGCTGCGTTACTCAGAGGAAAGCGCCAGCCGCACTAATCGGCATACATGAGCTCACAGAGGCCCATGATTGGCTACTGTAGCTGTGATTAATAGGAGAGAGAGAGAGAGAGAGAGTACCCCAGTCCCATGATTTTTAAAACAAATATACAAAAATGCACACTTAAGTATCATTTGGTGAAAAGGTTTAAGTATCCGGCAGTCACCGGGCACCCCTTTAGGGTGTAACAGTAATAGAAAATGAATTAAATAACAGTCCGCACAGGAGTTTTTTGTGATTGTTGTGGCCAAAAAAGCTTGATTTTGCTGTGGCGTTTTTTTTTCAAAACGTCTTTTGTGCTTTATTTTATGGGAAACTACTCAAGCTGGCGAACTCGCAATATCATGAAATTGTTTTTCACGCGCTTTCGTGGTGACGCTTACTGATAAATGAGACCTTTTAGGTGTTCTCATGCTCGACGCACGTGAACTGAAGAGGGCTTTGACTGAATGCACGTTGTGATGACATCACATGACATCTTGGTCCAAATCTGCAGAAAATTTTGAAAAATTGCAAGCTCCTCCAAATATTGTAGAGTTAGCTGTGTTTTGCGTAATGAATCTAGAATTTCTGTGATCGCAAAATCCTGAAGGGGCTTAAATTAGGTAACTAATATCAGATCACAAAGAAGCTGCAATCATGAAGTGACAAAAAGGAAAAAGGAGAAGAATACCCAAATGGAAAAAGTAGTAAGAAATGGATGCAAATTAATTATTTAGTCAATCTGTCTGTGTTCCTGCTTCTGCTTGTTGTTGTAATTGAAATAGAAAATGTATGTGCTAGCTAGTATCTAGAATTAGAAGTGGTAGGCTAACACATGTCAAGTTGCTAGCTTATAACTATTAGCTATGACAACAGTATCCTTTTGACTTTAAAGATAGACCGCTCCGGTGGTCGAAACATCAATCACCTACGGTTCTTTTTAGATCTACAGCAACTCACATGATCACAACCAGTGACGACATTATTTGCCTCAGTTCAAGCTTTTCACTATGCTAAGTAGTCTATGCTAAGTATCTTAATAGCCAAAAATATTTTGTGGCATCATCAGTGTAAGAACTAAAAATGATACACATATTTTTCCTTGTGTATATGGTTCTTGTGTAGTTTCTTTGTTGCTCCTGGATGGCTGTGGTATTTTGGGGAATTCGCAATCTTCCAGCAAAATGGTGAAAGCATTTCTTTTTTTAAGCACCATTGTTTTTAGGGCCACTTCACTGATACATCTATAACGTCATCAGTAGTGACTGAGACGGCACGTGTACAACACAATAGCTGATGAAATAAACACAAACAACCTGGATCACTTTCTCCATTGTTGATGTTCTTTTACATAACTTTGAAACTAGAACTAAATAAAGTTAACAAAGTCTCAACAAAGTACAAATTATATGAAGGGATATTTTTGTACAAAATCATTAATTTTGTATTGAATGAAAAAGCTGACTTATGGCAAGAACAGCTTTTTCTTTCATGTTTTTTTTTTTTAGCATGCTTGCTATTCAGAAGAATCACAGCATGATTATGGACTTGAAATACCTGACATAAAAAATTATTATTATACTAGGAAGCGCAAATGACGCTGCCTATCTGTCTTTCCGTGAGTTTTCCTATGTGTATGTGTATGTGTAATACGTTTATGCATTTGATGAGACCATAATGGTTTCATAATAGTAACATCATGTTACTGACAGGTTCTTTAGCATGGGCATTTAATATCAGGACAAGCGGTTAGCCACCAAGCACTTAAAACTATTTGATGTACTTTTAAAGTTAATAACCACAAGGTATGAGGCTAGAAATGATCTACTCTCTGTACAAATGTGTTTTCTTGTATGTTCAATTGTTTCTCTTTCTCCAACATCCTCAGTTTATGGATTTTTGTCCACACCTTGAGGGGATTTATTGTGTATTCTTGACATGCATTAAAGCACCATCTCCTGTAAAAATCCTTCAGTTCTATATTTGTTCACACTTTCTCCCCCTCCACCTTTGTTTTGGCTTAAGGCACTCCTTCATGTGTTTACAACCTGGTAGAGGGTTTTCCTTTTTTTTTGGTTTATTGTTTTATTGTGACACATTTTGTTTTTGTTTTTTGTTGTTGTTGTTGTATTTTTTGCTTTACTGCTCCTCTGTGACGAAAATGCTCTCCACTAAGCTGTTTGAGTATCATTGCTGTTCAGAAAGCTTTGAGAATCCACACAGAACCGCTTTAATAATGAGGAGAGCCTCAAGAAGACTCAGAAGGACAAGAAATACACATCCATGGACTCTTATAAAGAGTTTCACTCTTGATGACGTGTAAGTATAGTGTAAATATGTGTGAATGTATGGATATGTGTGCGTTAGTTGTATACCCTTGTGTTTTAATCGACTCAAATGTGTGCATCTCTATATTGTAAAATGTGAATGATTGCTTGTAATGAGTTTTGAAACCATTCAATAAAGTTGATTTAAAAAAGAGAGCAGCTGGAGAGTATCCTTGGGCAGCGTTTTAAAGCTTATGTGCTGTCCTTTCACTATACACTTTCTCTCTGCATGCAGTTTTGAAAGACTTCTATCATAGAATTGATTTTCAGCCGTCCCAGTAATACAGTCTTGAGCCTGACTGCATTCCCAGCAGGACAGCTAATGTCTCAGACACCATACTTTGAAGTCTTTTCATCAGAAGTGAACAAACATAGTACCTTTACTATAAATTTGCATCCCTGTTCTCTATTGGAGGATCTGATCTTGAAAGTAGTATGGAAAATGTATGGAACCTTAAAAAGGTTCATTTTTAATTTTCACTAAATGGATAGAATATATCATATCCATTATAATGAAAATGTTCTTTTTACAGAATTGTTGTCATCTCTTGGAATCATTACTGTGACACGTGGTTAAAGTTGTTTATGTAATACAGCAGTTATGGGTAGTAATGTGCTATATTTACTTTATTACACCAAGAAAGTTTTTTCTACACTAGTTACATTTAGCCAAGCTCCTCCCAATACACACATACATAATGACTTTTTTGATCTTGTGCTTGTTTTGTTCACAATGTATGCACTACTTGCCTCGCATCTCTGGGAGGTCATGATAAGTGGAAAGATAATCAAATCCATGATTTAAAATGTGATTCTTTACCATATTTATTAGTTAAGGGGGGGAAATAATAATAAACCCTGGTTGACGTCATCATTTCAGTTTCATACCTCAATATTAGTTGTAGGTAAAGACATGTGTGAAGCAAGAGCACCATCTATGTGTAAAAACCCACAATGGCACCATCCAACAACTCCAAATGCAATTCAATGCAAAAATAAATAAATAAATAAATAAATAGTCTGTAGTAATGTTTTTACAGTACCTCCTTTCAGTGAGCCAAGTACCCAATTCCTGTAAGAAAACACAAAGCATGTTATTTGATGCTATGGTGGGGAGGTGGGGAGGATTAGGGGGGCTTTGTATTCAGTGCAACAGCTACCCATTAACTAGAAAACAGAGTGAATGAAGTATGATGTAAAACATAGTCATCCCAAAAGTACTGTAATGTAGGAGCTCTGATTTTCATTTTGAGATTCTGTTTAATGTCATTTGTTTTAGTTAGGCCATCTATTCTTCTTCTTTATGATTACTATGGTACTTTCACTTCAGCATCTCATTTGTAATGAGGTTCTACATATAAAATCTGCTCACTAATTTTTACTTGGTAAGTTCTAACTGCACTAAATTAATTTCTAGAAAATGGATTTCTACCCTCCCCCCATTTTATGCGATTTAAAAGCCTTGAACAATTACATTGATTTATAGAGTAATATAGCATTATTCTATGGTGCAATTCAATGTTGCTTATTCTGAAATCCAATTACATCAATTATGAACTGATACTCCAATTGATCATATTACTTTAACCAACAGTTAAACAAATCCCAGGCCATTTGAGGTAAACGGTAAAAGCCAAAGTAAACATGTGATTACAACAAATTGAATCAATAACCTACTCCAATTTTACAAACTTGATTATATTTATGTATTTATAGGGGACATTGTCATTTTCCTGGATGTCAATGTCCCAATGCGCTGGACACAAAGGATCACTGAATGCTCTGATGAGTATGAAAATTCTGTAGGCCTATGCAGCTACCAGATCTCAACTCAACTGCACATTGACTGGAGAATTTGGAGAGATGTGTTAGACAGCTCTCTCCACAGCTATCATCAAACACCAATTGTGGAATACCTTTTGGAAGAATGGTGTATAGTACAGCTCTAGAGTTGTTTTGAGAGCTAGTCTGTAACCCTATTTTTACCATTAGTTAAATGTTATTCTCTTGCTTTCTGGGAAACGTGTCCATCCATCCATCCATCCATCTTCTACCACTTATTCCTTCTTCAGGGTCGTGAGGAACCTGGAGCCTATCTCTGGGAAACATGTAAATATTTTATGTAGCTTCTTAAAGGTAGGAATAAATAAAAAAGAAACAAGATCTTTAACAAAATAATAATAATTTTAAATCGATCATCCTGTTCAGAAGTCAACCCCTTAACGACTCTTAATGTGTGGTGCTACCTTCTTGAGCATCAGTGAATGTTTGCACCTTTTGTAATAGCTGTGTACGAGTCCCTTAGTTGTCCTCGGTGTGAAAAGATGGATACGGAAACGGGTCACTGCCGGAAAAGTAATACATGTGCAGGACTTGGAAGATTTTTCTGAAGAACAGTGGGCAGTTTAACTGCTCAGGACAAACAAGGGACTCATGAACAACTATCACAAAACATAAAAACAGTCGTGGATCATCCAGGTAATGACACACAGTATTAAGAATCAAACATATGTAAACTGGTTCATTTGTGTAAATTCATCTATTATTGTGTCTTGTGGCATATATGTAAACAAAAGGCAATTTTAATGATCTGTTTTTTATTATTAACATTTTGCAGATTCTATATTAATATGATTAATATTATATTAATGATGAGTCAGGGTGTCAGGTGAAATGGCTGCAGTGAAAGTATATTGCATGTACAATGATTTACTAACGAAAATACTATAAACATCATGATTTAATGAATAGAAATGACTTCATATGTGATGCAGAGACAAATTAGTAGCAGAGAAGGTATTAAGTGCTCAATAATGCTTTATTCAGGTGCTTCTGTAATTCTTTGTATACTGTATATCATCTCACAAACAGACAGACGGAACTCGGCTTGTCTGTGATCACAATATTTCACAACACTGAAGCCACACTGTTTAAATAAAGGGAAAACAGCTGTAAACTAATATGGATAAAATTAGTTATTAAATACAGTCATATTTTAGCACCAAAATGGATGGTCCATGTTGCAGCCTCCAAAGATGTATACATATACACACACACACACACCCTCTTCTTTGAGTTAATATATGAACAGTTGTTTCTCTAAACATCACCGGGTCAGACTGTCTATAGTAGCATTCATAAACATACATTTACGCTATGTATTATATAAAATATGACACCGAATGACACGGCACAGAGGCAAACATAGAAAAGTGACAAAAGGAGGAGACGACCTCCTCCAGAGCTGTAGGAATTAACAGAAATACTTCTATTTAAAATAACATGGCTTATAAGCCAAATCTTTAACCAAACCTTTAATATCAAGACATTACACACTATGCAATAATAGCATCATTTGTCATGAACTGAATTGACTATAAACCTATGCTATGATATCGCTGTAGTTAAGTGAAGTGAAAGCAGAGAAAACCAGACAGGTGCGATGCCACTACAATGCCTCGCTGATTAAAGAAAGAGCACCTCGAGCTGTTTTATTTTTTAACTTCTTCTGTCTAAATATCTCAGGCATGTGTCAGACATGTATTGACCACCTACTTACCTACTTACCTTTCTAAAACAGAACGTTTTCAATCTGAACACAGCAATTAACCATGAATTTGAAGACACACAGGCTGCTGGACTAACAGTTTCTTTCCAGTTATAGTATGATGTACAGTACATGGGCTATGTTCAGTCACCTGAATGTGCTACATGAAGAAAATTCCACAGAAAGAAAGAGAAAAGACTAAAGCCTGAACCAATTAGAAATGTAGAAAAGGATTCTGTACAAGTGAGATAGCAGAGCAGCTTACAGTAAAACTGAGCTAAAATGCAGATTATACATTTTGGGTTGAATGCTTAGTCTAAAATGGTGACTTTTTTTTTCCTCTGTGCAGTTAAAACTGTTGATCTGATAAAAACACGAAATTACTTTTTGAATACAATTTCCTCCTGAATTATTCGCACCCTTCATAAAATTAGTTTATAAATGGTTATATAAAATTAACATACAATAACACACAATAATTCAAAAACATTTTCTTACAAAAAATGTTTTCTTATTTGATCAACATTTTTAAATAATAGTATTTTCTCTCTCTCAAAAAATAAATAAATAATGCAAATTGTCATTCCTAAGAAGAAAAAAAAGATCACTCGCCAGGAACTATTGTTGCCTTATCCTGTTTCCCTGGGGTACAGATACGAGGCTACACACATCCCTTTGTCATCCATTACCATGGGACAAATCAAACTTTCAACACAAAAAAAGGGGCTCTTGTGAAGATTGATGACATCATGAATTGTGTTAAGCACCAGGATATTTTAGACCAAAACCCGGTTACCAGGAGATTCAAGCTTGCCCACAAGTTTTGAGCAAGATAATGAAACAAAAGTACTTATTACACAACATCAAAACAGGAATGTTTAAAGAAACAAAAGCTCAATTATTTGCAGTGGCCATGTCAGTCTCCGGATTTAAACCCTATTGAAAACCCATGGTATGAATTTAAGTTCACACGCACAAACCTCAGAATATAAAAGAGCTTAAAATGTTGTGTCATGGAGGACTGGACCAACATGTTCGACTTTACAGGAAGAGATGTACTGCCATAAACTGCATACACATTTTCATGAATGGTACTGATCTTTCTGGAGGGCATGGTATGCGTCTGTGACTTGAAACTGTTGTATTTACACAAAAAGTACACTTTTGATTTTACACTTCTGTCCCATCACCACAATTGCTCTCTGAAGAAAAAACAAACACAATTGAAAACTCAGACGGTTGGGTCACTTCACAAAGGGAAAAAGTAGGTACCCTTCAGAGGAAAAAAAACACTGAAATGAGGCAAAAACAATCTTCTGTTTAAAAAGAAAAAAAGTGTTTCGGGATGAATCGGCATGCTAGCATCCAAAAACAACACACTATTTATGTACTCCAGTATAATATTGGCACTCGTCAGTATGTTTAATAGTAAAACATCATGTAGGATATCTCCATGTAATATATATCTTGAGTTGTGTTTTGTTAACAGAAGGACTAATCCATTTTCCAATACCCTTTAGATTAATGTTATATGTAATATGTGCACCTTACAGAACGGAGGCAAGTGTGTGTGGGATTCAGTAAAGCAACTTGCCATGGTTCTACCTGGGTTTGGTCCTTTTAGTTAAACCATGATTGTGCCAGTGTTTTTGGTGTGCTGCAATGCATGCTCTTAGTGCTACTTTGCAATATTGATTACTGTGTATTTATTGTCCTGCACTCATCTCACACTGTTAGGTATTGTACCCTATGCAATCTGCATAGTTTTCTGTGTTGCACCATGGTCTTGGAGAAACGACATTTCGTTCCAATGTATACAAGCAATATAGAGAAATGACTAAAAAAAAAAAACCCACTTGACTTGATTTGACTTAAAAAATATTTTAGGTGAGTGGCATGTAATGGTGATACTTAAACTTGTGCAAAAACCCAAACACATACTGAATTTCATGATTGGTCCACGGTTTTATCAGTTCCTGTATTTCGCTGGTTATGGAGGTAACAGTTTTGGAATCCAGTAGTAGCCCTGCTGTGTATTAGAATTTCAGATGTGACTCTACTCTAAAGTACTGTGTCTGTACAGTTCCGTATGAATATTTGCTCAAGTCTTGTTTAGCTGCTCTTGGAAAAATGGGATCCAGCGTCACAGGAAGCTGCAATGTCTCAGTTTAACCACAAGGTGGCCAAAGGAACTCTTTAGAAGATCCGTATATTGTGTGAAATGTATAGGACCTTTATGGGTCTAGTCCATGATAAATCATCACCCATCCCACTATCCATACTTAGCAGGATTTTTTTTACATCCTTATATTTTCTTATCTTTATCTATCTTTAGTATGCATAATTCCAAAAGCTCTGTGGAAGTCCCAGCAAAAACTTTTATCATGGGTGGCTCATCACGCTCTCAACCCATGTTAAAACAAGCTCAAGCTAAATTGTCAATTAGTGTCAAGTCAAAAATAATCACAGATATTTAAAAATTCCACGGGCACTTGGTAGGTGAGGGTCAAAAATGCGTATGAAGGACACAAACGAAAACCAAGAAAATCACACCCTGATATTGTGAAGTAGTCCGTCTCGGTGTGTGAGACCATGTATGTTTGTGTTTGTGTGTATGTGTTTGTGGGTGGGAGATAAGCATGCGTGCACAAGTGTGTGTGTGTGTGTGTGTGTGTGTGTGTGTGTGTGTAGGAGTGGTAGGGGGTTGGGGTGGTTATGGCCAAGAGCATGTCAGAACTTGGTCTGTTTTAACTTGTCGATGTGGTAGCAGAGTTTGAGTGCTGGGCCGAGTTTAAGTCCCAGGTACTTCATGATCATGTCACTCTTCAGCAGCAGGAGAGCGTCTCCATCAATCTCCTGAAAGACGAGTTACACAGTCACCTTACAAGCAAATGCTCTTTCAGTGTTTCAAATGACCATTTTCACTAGTTTCACACCTTTTACAGAAACATTGTAGTGCTATATCATTAGAAGATGAAAATTCATATAGAATTTTGTCATACTGTATTGCTTATTATGTGTATATACTGTACTGATTATTATGTGTATACACTGCACTGATTATTATGGGTGTACTATAATGTACTGATTACTATCAGTGTATACTGCATTGACTATTATGGGTGTATACAGTACTGATAATTATGGGTTTACCATATTGTACTGATTACTATGGGCATACTGTATACTGTACTGATTATTGTGTGTATATAATGTACTGATTATTATGGGTGTACTATGCTGTACTGATTACTATTGGTATATAATGTACTTATTATTATGTGTATATACTGTACTGATTACTATGGTTGTATACTGTACTGATTATTATGGGTGTATACAGTACTGATTATTATGTGTACTATACTGTACTAATTATTATGGGTGTACTATACTGTACTGAGTATTATGGGTGTACACTGTATCGTATATTATCATAACTCATATATTGTACAGTGAGGGAAAAAAGTATTTGATTCCCTGCTGATTTTACGTTTGCCCACTGACAAAGAAATGATCAGTCTATAATTTAATGGTAGGTTTATTTGAACAGTGAGAGACAGAATAACAACAAAAAATTTATTTGCATTTTAATGAGGGAAATAAGTATGTGACCCCCTCTCAATCAGAAAGATTTCTGGCTCCCAGGTGTCTTTAAAGGGAGAGCTCCTAATCTCAGCTTGTTACCTGTATAAAAGACACCTGTCCACAGAAGCAATCAATCAATCAATCAGATTCCAAAC
>JAOUWY010000043.1:8357865-8369473 GCA_025728095.1 Prietella phreatophila
TTCCTCATGTTTGGTACTTTCCCCTGTGAGTAAGTTCCAAAACTGTCCCTGAGCCCTGGACTTCAGCTGAAGGTCAGCCTGTAGTTTCAAAATCTCATCCTCGGTGCAGCTTTGAGGAGAGAAGTTGCATTTTCCATTTAACGTCATTAACTGCCTTTAATTTTTGTCTTTTCTTTGCAGCTCCAAATTAAGTTGGTCAGATCGGTAAAAAAATGCTCGGTTAAAAAAAGTCCAGCAGCCACTGATCATCATTGAGTTGGGTGTATTCTGTATGTTTAATAGCAAAAAGAAACTCCCTTATCTCCGGACAGAGCTCTCGAAATCTCTGCATGAATTGACCCCTACTAAGCCATCTCATGTCCGTGTGTAGCAGGAGCTCAGAGTGGTGGTCGCAGTCTGCCTTCTCCAGATGCGCACGGAACAGCTGTCTGTGAAGTGACCCAACACGTATAGAACAGGCAATCTTTGTTGCCACGTCCATGATCTCTCTCATGTTTAGCATTTTTGCGCATAAGGCTTATGGTGTATTATGCAGTGGTACTTAAGGAAGTCAGGGAAAGAATCGTCTTCCCTGTACTTCGCAATGAATCCGTTTGCGCTGCCAACCACTGGGGGCGCACCGTCCGTGGTGTCTGATATTAATTTGCACACTGGGAGCTGTGTTGTGTCAATCAAGTCTTTAAAAGACTGAAAAACGTCCAGCGATTTCACTCGCTAGCCTTTAGCACTGGCGCGCTTGATCGCACACGTGTGGTGAGACAAAAAAGGCGAGATCTCAGACTGGTGTCACTGACTTTTTTTTTTTGGAATGGCGATCTACCCGCACTTCCTTTGCGATCGACCGGTCGATCGCGATCACCCCTGCCTTATGGGATAGTGCAGTATCCACAGTGTCCAGTGGTTCCATACTGCAGAATCGAGGAGTAAGCAGTAGGTCATACGGGTATTTCTAGCCTACTGGTTTATGAATACTGAGAATTAGGATAAACTACTCATTTGGTGTACCACTTTTCGCCTACTGTGTACACTGTGGGTAGTAGGGATATTCAGACGCAGCCGATAATTTTATAGTGCTTCGTTAGAATTAACGAATTCTTTTTCCTTTTTTTTTTTTCCCTTCTCAATGAAATATTTGGGAAAAGGAAGGGAGGGGACAAAAGGTAAATGAATCACATGTAAATGAAACACATGCATGAATATGAATCACATGAAAATGAATCATATGAAAATGAATAAATTAATTAAAACTGAAGAGTCAAAAAAGAATTAAACTGTAGTTACAGATAAATTTTTTCTTGAAAGTACAATTGGTAAATGCTTATTTATTGACAGATGTTTGTATATCACATTTAAAAAAAAATTTTAAACCATGCTGCCTGGGGCTTTGATGAATATAAACACTTACCTTGGACACAGGACACATGCTCTTTTGTGAGGGCCATCTCCACTCTTTGCATGGAAACTGAAGAGAAACCTTGCCTTTCGCTGTTTCCAACACTGACTGCTGAACTGGACTGGGAAATGCTGTGATACCCATTCAAATCACTAAATGAAGCTTCCGAAAAGAGAGAAACATGTTTTTGAGTTATTCCTCGGATAAGAATCATACTGATAAGTGCCACTTTTATATTAGACTTACCTGTGTCACTTTCATTTGCAGTCTGTGCTGTTGCTCTCGAGAGGGTCAACCCTGGGTCTCGTCTCTGCCTGCTTGGATAAAGATTATACTGACGCCACCGCCTTGCCCGTCTGTACCCAAGCGTGCCAACCCACTGCGCCCGTTGCCGCCATGTTTTCCAGTTCTGAGCTAGCCGGAAGTGCAGCCGCGTCGAGGCCCGGAGCCTCCTCCACCGCTTCAGCCTCTGCTGCCTGAGGCCATGAAGTCGAGCCCAGAGGGGTCTCTCAGGGTCATCCCTAGCTTCAGGTTTATCTTGCTCCTTATTTGAAGGTGAAAAGTTCTGGTAGTAATGTGCCATTTGAGGCAATGATTCGTGTGGGTCGTGCCAGTCCCCCATTCCATCCTCCTCTTCTACTGGAGCACATTCAGAACTGATCTCTTCACCTTCGTCCAACTGGTCTTCTTCTAATTCCTCCTCCTCTTCATCATCAAATCCATCCTCTTCATCCATCTCATCAGTCTCTATGTATTCTCCAGTCCACCCCCTCTCCTTGTGGCCCACTTTGAAGTCCATAGCGCTTTGTGCATTAGGGGGAGATTCAGGACCCAAAAGGTGCCCTCCTGCCATTCCTCCACCACTGCCCTCATGGCTCACAGTCAAGGAGAGCTCCCCCTGCCAGCGGTTTGGAGCCAAGCTTGCCCCGCTGTCCCTCATGGTCCACGGGCACCCTGCTACCTGCGCCAGCTCGCCGTCTGCAACAACACATGGTCAAAGGAATAGGTGGGTTGCACAATGTATCAATGGGTAATAGGTGTTCGAGCAAAACCGCCGTTTACAATATTATTTAGAGCAGAAAGCTGCAATAATGGGCTGATTGAGGTATTGATACTTTTGATCATTTTCGTTTCCTTTTGAAAATTGATCCTAACTTAAAATATTAATACAGTGTGCTTACTTTTTAAGCATTTCACAAAATGTTGTAGAACATAGTAATCCTTGTGTGCAGATAAGTATCTATGGATTTCTAAACCTGCCTGTCACCTCATACACACACTTACAGTCAGGCAGGCACACAAACACAGAGAGAGAGAGAGAGAGAGAGAGAGAGAGAGAGAGAGAGAGAGAGAGAATGAACACATACAGTGCCCTCCACTAATATTACCACCCTTTGTAAATATGAGCACAGACGGCTGTGAAAAATTGTCTATTGTTTAATTTTTTGGTATTTTGTTAAAATACAAGTTTATAAAAAAAAAATTGTTAAATCTAGGTGTGCAACAATTATTGGCACGCCTATGAATTCATATGAGAAAAATATATTTGAAGTATATTCCCACTGATATTTTACTTTATTTTAGTACACCTGGGTGACTAGGAACAGGAAATTGTTCAACCATGACTTCATGTTTCACAGGGGTATAAATATGAGGTAACACATAGGCAAAAATACCTTAGTCATTCATAACAATGGGTAAGACCAAGGAATATAGCTGTGATGTGCAGCAAAATGTTGTTGAGCTTCACAAAATGGGAAGTGGCTATAAGAAAACAGCACAAACTTCAAAAATGCCCACATCCACCATCAGAGCAATAATTAAGACACTCCAGTCAACAGGAAATGTTATGAATCAACCTGGAATTGGACGTGTGTCTATACTGTCTCAACGCACTGTGAAAAGGATGGTTCAAGTGGCCAAAAAATCTCCATGGATCACAGCTGGAGAATTGCAGAAGTTAGTTGTGTCTTGGGATCAGAAAGTCTCCAAAACTACAATCTGAAATCACCACAAGTTGTTTGGAGTGGTTTCAAGAAAAAAGCTTCTACTCTCATCCAAAAACAAACTCAAGTGTCTTCAGTATGCCAGACACTACTGGAACTTCATATGGGATAGGTTCTATGGTCAGATGAAACCAAAAGAGAGCTTTTGGCAATAAACACCAGAGGTGGTTTTGGTGCATGCAGAGAGGTAGCCATATGCAAAAGTACCTCATGTATCTCAAGTTAAATATGGTGGTGGCTCTTTAATGTTTTGGGGCTGTTTTTTTTTTTTTTGCCAGAGGACTTGGACATTTTGTTAGGATACATGGCATCATGGACATCAAATAGCAACAGATATTAAACGACAACCTGACTGCCTCTGCCAGAAAGATTAAAATGGGCCATGGTTGGATCTTCCAGCAGGACAATGATCCAAAACATACATCAAAATCAACACAAAAATGGTTCACTGACAAAAAAAATCAAGGTCCCGCCATGGCTGAGTCAGTCCCCTGACTAGAAATCCATAGAAATTTGTGGACTACCAGTGTGGACCTCGAAATTTGAAGGATCTGGAGAGATTCTGTATGGATGAATGATCTCAGATCCCTTGCCATGGATTCTCCAACCTCATCAGGCATTACAGGAGAAGACGCAGAGCTGTTATTTTGGCAAAGGGAGGTAGCACAAATGATTGACTAGAAGGGTGCCAATAACTGTTGCACACCTATATATAACAAAGTTTTTTTTTTGTGATAAACCTGTATTTTGTTTGCAATTGTTTGATATCCATGAGAGCTGAGTATTTTTGTCATTTTTTTAAACAAAAGATCAAAAGGTTAAACAATGAAGACAAATTTTCACAGCCTTTTTTTTTTAGCTCATATTTACCAAGGGTGCCAATATTAGTGGAGGGCACTGTACATTTTACATATTGATGTGCAAAATTTAATTTTCTAGCTAATTTCTAATTCTACTGTATAAAATTAACTAGCTAATGTACCAAATCTAAATTTAATACACTTCTTTAGCTTTGATGACAAATTGTACAGGCTGATATTCCATTTTTATCCATCCATCCATTTTCTATACTGCTTATCCTAAAGGGTCACAGGGAACCTGGAGCCTATCCCAGGGAGCATCGGACACAAGGCTGGGTACACCATGGACAGGGTGCCAGTCCGTGGAAGGGCGCACATACACACATTAACACACTCACACACTATGGACACTTTGGACATGCCAATCAGCCTACCGTGCATGTCTTTGGACTGGGGGAGGAAACCGGAGTACCCAGAGGAAACCCCCACAGCACGGGGAGAACATGCAAACTCCACACACACATGGTCGCGGTGGGAATCGAACCCCGGACGTGTGAGGCGAACGTGCTAACCACTAAGCCACCGTGCGCCCTATCTTTTGGCATATAAGGAATAAAACACTTCAAGACATGCTCTTAACGAATAACAAATGTCAAAGTGATTGTTTTTATTCTTCACTTATTTATAGGTAGTTCAGTGGTTAAGACGTTCGACGTATGATCGGCAGGCTATGATCAAACTGTTGGGTCCTTATGCAAGGCCATTAACCCTCAACTGCTCAGTTGTATAAATGAAATAATTGTAAGTTGCTCTAAATAAGGGCATCTGCCAAAATGCTGTAATGTAATGTATTTCTTAAAGAACAGATTGGAGTGTAAGCTGTTTTGGCATCAGAAGATTCCACTATTCAAAATGAATACACAATTTTATTGGCATCCATTTCCTCTATAGAGCCCCATCTATTTCCCCCTTGTCGAGGCTTTGAGGATGTCTCTTCCAGCTGATGTATCCAAAAAAAAAAGGCAGGACACGGTGCAAAAAAGGGTCAGATGTTCCTGCCCTTATGTTATGCCCCCTTGCAGAGATGCTTTCATTGAATAGAAGTCACCTACCGAAGGTTTCTGGGTTTGTCTACCATTCAGCATCTAAGATGTCAGTGCCAGCTGACCTGTCATAAGAGTGTGTGTGTGTGTTTTGATAAACGGAGGTTGGGGGTGGAGGGTAGAGGGTGATTAGGAGAGTGTGGAGAGCACAGCCAGTGCTAAGCTATTGTATGACTGCCATAATGAAGGGATTGTAAAACATCTCAGAATATTATAAACCCATGATTTAGAGACTTTGACCTCTGGTAATAATACCCTCCTTTCATACAGCTGTACGTCTTTGTAGAATCACTTCTAATCATGACCTCCTGGCCTGCATTTTTTGCCCTTCCTGTGACAAAGCACCGTATTCAGCACTCACTCAGAGTTTTCAGCATTACCGAGTCAGTTAACTAACAAATGGCTTGCATAACCAGCAAAGCCGCAGTTCCAAAACATTCTTATTATTGGCTTAATAGGAACAGCTCACGTGTGAGATGTAGAGCAAGGATTACTGGAATCATCTGAAGAGAAGAGACATACTGTACATAATGTGCCACAAGACTTAATGAATAAACAGAAAAGATTTACGGAATGTGTGATGGATTAGCGCCACCATTTAGTTTGACTGATGTGCTACAGGTCATGTGCTATGTTTAACCCTCTAGAATTATTACACTTACATCAATTAATGAATTAGTTCAAGGAATAAAAACAAAGATTTTTTTTAATGTGATAGTATAGTCAACAAAAATAACACAAAATGTATGAGATTACATTCAAATTACTGCATTTTCCAGATTATAAATTGCAGAGGTTTTTGGTTTTTTTGCCATCTAGTAAGGATCTAAAAGCTATATCTTCTAGAAAAAGGTATTACAGTTGTAAAGAGTGTGTGGATGGATTTACTCACTCAAAATACACATAAAAATTTGATCGAAACATGTTTTGGGTGAGGTATCTTTTTAATTATTTCTTTCAAATTCTTAATTCTTTCTCTTGAATCATAAAATGGAGAAAATAAGGTGCAAAATGTAAAATGACAACAGTTTTTCTTACTTTCAATGCGGAAAAAATGTAGATATACTATTAGAGAAGCCTTGTGTCTTTTTCGCTATGTAGTCCTTTTTCAATTCATGAATGCGCATACTGTTCCATACCACAGATCTATTATCGCATGTTGTTGCCATATGGCAACAATTACATTTAATAATTTAACAGAATACTCAAAATAACATCAACTTGTTTAAATTACAAAAAATAAAAGTTAACTAATCTGAGATAGTATTTCAATTTTGTTCCTTTAATTAGTTTTGAGATCGCGCCAATGATGAACTAAATTTGTATTTAAACGCACATTCCTGGTCATGTGCCATGGCTTTTATTGGTGTCATGTCAAAGTTTTCAGTTAAATAGGAAAATAGTAGTTTTGTATGATCAGGAAATCAGAAATAAATTAACAGTATGCCATATGGATATATGGATATTCAGCAGTTAATAAAAACTACATACTAAAATAATATAATATAATTATATATTACATTATTTAATTTAATATAATATTCCTTCGTGCGAAAGCCACCATTCCTGAAGGTTTAACTTTTTTATAAACTCCTGATTATCCATATTAAGCTGCGCAATTTTTTGTAATACAGAAAAAAGAGCAGATCAGACCAGTTCAGCTAAAGCAAGTTTGATATGACCTATGCATTGAGAAATTGTGCTTTTAAGCCATATAATATTCTTATAAACACCTCTTAATAGTCTTTTTGGATTACTACAAATGAAAAAAAAACTGAAATAAGGGAAAAATAGTCTTCTCTCAGAAATTATTATACATCAATGCACAGATCTCCATAATTGGGATTTAAAAAAACAACAAAAAAACAGTTCAAATACAGTGTGAATTAAAGGTAAGAAGTGATTTTTAACAGTTACGGTGGTGAAGTTGAGTAAGGTTTGAATGATTTTTTTATTGAGCCCACCCTCATTTCCACCTATGGACACATAGCCCCAACACCAAAACTTACTTTAATGTAATATTCATACCACTAATATCCTCTTATACTTTCCTAAGCATTTACATTAAAATAAAGTTTACCAAATCTAATCTGTAACACTGGCACTAAGGTATGAAGCTGTAGAACATTGAATAAGTAAAAAAAATATTAACTCATGGGTTTATTATTGATATTTACATAAGGCTAGTCCATGTGACATCCTCTTAAAATGAGTTAAGCACTGGCTGGTTTGATCTCATGTTGCGATTCTTGGCAATAAGAAAAGGATTGGCATTTGAATTATTACTGTATTATTTTACATTTTTAAAAATAAATAGATTGTGAACAGCCAAGGTAGGTATTTACTATAAAACACACACACACACACACACACACACACACACACACACACACACACACAATGCTTTGCTTACAGGCCTGCCTTTATATGAGCCCTGAGTACCAGCTGAGTTCAATGCATTTCGTAATTCTCTCAAGTACTAAAAGGTCCAAAGTCACTGTTCTAATCCAAGCCCAGGCTATGAAGGATGATCTCCCATTTCCCCTCGTCATCTCTAGGGGTCGATTTAGGCAATGCACCATTGTATGTAACATTTTTCACTCACATGGAGATGAAGTTAGTCAGCAATAGCGACTTGTTACCCATGGTTAGGAAATCCAGACGGCTTACGAAATCAAGCCGCAAGGCATTTTAGAATGAAATCCGCAATTCTCTGTACATCACACGTTTACGAAACGTGTATACGAAAGATTATTTTCCACCTACGCCACCCGCTCAGGTCCTCTAAGCAATCATATGATTGAACAAATCAGGTGCAATGCGCTTACAGTGGGGGAAATAAGTATTGGATGCGTCAAAAAATATAAAAAATATAAAAATATATTTCAAATGAGGTTATTCACATGAAATTTTCACCAGACATCAGTATTAACTCAAGATATCCACACAAATAAATCCAAACATTAAAATCCATAAATGAAGTTATGTGTAATAAAGTGGAATGATACGGGAAAAAAGTATTGAACACGCTAACTGAAATGTATTTAATACTTAGTGGAGAAGCCTTTATTTGTAATGACAGTTTCAAGACACATCCTGTATGAAGAAATGAATGGGCCACAGTATTCAGGTGTGATTCTGAGCCATTCTTCTAAAAAGTTCAATTTTGTTTCCGTCTGACCAGACTACACTCTCCCAGTATTTCATAGGCTTGTTCAAATAAGTTGTAGCAAACTTTAAATGAGCTTCGATATGCCTTTTCTGTAGTAATGGAGTCTTGCGAGGTGAGCGTGAGCAGTGGAGTGCATTGCCTATTGTTTTCTCGGTGACGATGGAACCTGCTGCCTCCAAGTGTTTCTGTAGCTCTTTCCGAGTGGTCCTTGGCTCTTGGACAACTCTTCTGACTATTCTTCTGACTCCATGGTCAGAAATCTTGCGAGTAGCTCCGGTGTGTGGCCGGTTGATGACGGAGTGATGTTGCTTACACTTGCAGATAATGGCTCCAGTGGTGCTTACTGGAGGTTTAAGAAGTTTTAAAATACGTCTGTTTCCGATTCCAACAATTCGTTTCGCAGCAATAAGGTTCTGAAGGTCTTGGGAGAGCTCTTTTCTTTTACCCATCATGAGATGTTGCTTGTGTGACACCTTGGGAACAAAAGGCATTTTTATAGACCATCAATTTATTAACCCAGCTGATATTAATTTGCACAGATAGGGGGTATAATTACTTATGAATTTCAGCTGGTTCCTTCCCTTACCTTGACTTGGAGAACTGCTTTTTCCTAGCATGTTCAATACTTTTTTAAATGTGTCATTCCACTTTATTACACATAACTTTAGTTATGGACTTTAATGTTGTCAATTCTTAATGTTTCAGGAATTCTTGAGTTAATACTGATTTCATGTGAATAGCGTCATTATAAATATATTGTTGACATGTGCAATACTTATTTCTCCCACTGTAAATGCCAGTGTGATAAGTAATGGCAGAACACCATGAGACCAAAAAGCCAATGGATATGTTGCTGCACGTTGTTTCGGCCAAGTAACTTTATCCTACATTTAGATTAGCTGCTAATGATGTGGAGAAAATGTTCCTCTGAATGCCAAGTAACCTATAAACAACAGAGCATGGCTTTTCAACTACTTGCAAATCTTTAGCAAATCATATGAAACACGCAAAGCCATTCGAATCGTTATTTAGGTCGCTGCTGCAGTAATTAGTCTCTCACGAGTAGAACATTTATGTTTGGAAATCACAAAAGTAACACAGCGCAGTTAACTCTTCCAGTCTTTATGCACATTATATCTCTCTTCTGCTCTTGATCAGAAAACCAGTCAGACTGCTACATCATGACCTTATAGTGACTCAAAAAAAAAAAACACATTAGTAGCAAAAAGGGTAGAGATGGTTGCTTCGTATACAAAAAAAAAAACAAAAAAAAAAAACAAGAAGAAAAGGCTCGGCCAAAGCATCACATGCCCTGCATAGTTCTTTAGTGCATTCTCCTTTCATTTCAGACATTGCTTTTACCTCTTCACTCCACACATGCACCATGTATTTATTAATGGATCACTAATGGACATCAAGTGCTTGCAACAGCGCTACTGCTGCTATGTTATATGTACAAGTCCTGCTACCCCGAAAGAAATAAATAATAAAAGCTTTTAGCAGGCAAGAAGATGTTCTCTTGGTTGCAGCGGGATGACGGCATAACCAGTCTCACCTAGAGCTCTTGTCAGCACGCCGTCTCGCAAGGCAAAAGTCACAAATCTTTACGGAGTAGTCCATCCTGTCATCAACATACTGCATCCGTTCACATGATCGAGGGGGGGGTGTTAAATCAGCACAAAATATTTGACAAATATATTCACAATAAATGATGTCTACTTTAACTATTATCATAAAGTCCGTGGATGTGTTACATTCCAGCTCACATCCACCAGGCACGATCCTTTCGGAAGAATGTAAAGGTCCTCCTCGCTTCCTCCTCTTCCTGTCTCCTTCATTCAGCTGTACTTGTCTTGGATAT
The DNA here is from genome assembly GCA_025728095.1 of Prietella phreatophila. Lineage (NCBI taxonomy): Eukaryota > Metazoa > Chordata > Actinopteri > Siluriformes > Ictaluridae > Prietella > Prietella phreatophila. The sequence continues at coordinate 8,368,201 of JAOUWY010000043.1, forward strand.
TCTTCAGGCTGTGGCTGGACTTGGCTCTTTTGGCTGAACAGGAATAATCAGATAGGTACATTAGGTAATGTACTTTATCAGAAAATGGTCCAACACTAATACTGACAATAACAACCTTATTAAACTTCAGGTAAGGAGTCGAACCTGCAGCCACTGTAGGAACCAGTGCAAAGTCTCAAACTAAGTATAATGTACGATCATGTGACAGTTAAATGTATCGAGGGAAGAAAATTAAAGAGGCTAGCCAGACTCAAAGATGAATCATTACTTGCCATGCGAGAACAGAACACCAAACCTCATAGCTGAAAATATGGCTTGTCGCAAGCACGTTTTGCTACATTTCAACCATTACTGAGGATAATAATCATAACTGGTTGCTTGCCCAAAGTCTGTATTAACTAGCTAACTGATCGTTATAAGTTATTTGTATTGTGTATTATAGCTTCCGTGTTTTTAGCCTAATTTCGGGATAACCATTCTGTCCATCCATGGTATGTCCATAATCTAGATCATCTTCCTGAGATAAGGTTATGGTCGAAGTTCCCAATATGCATGCAATGCATTCACCTATTACTATTTTTGATGATATTATCCCCATGCCTTTTGTTTTGTGTTCTTTAAAAAGTGCTGGTAGTGATAACTGCTTTCTTTTTGCCATAATGCACTCTACAATGCATGCTACGTGACTGGAGGCTTCGCTTCGTGACAACGAATGCAGGTGACCTTTGAACGTGAAATGATTACGTTATGTGGAAGAAGTTATTGACTGGCTATTGGCTATTTTACCTAGAACGCAATTAAAAGATCTTGTAAGGTAGCACTACTTGTATTGTTCTCCACTTGATATATCGTTTTGCTTGTATTTCCTCATTTGTAAGACACTTCGGACAAATCTGCTAAGAATAAATATAAATGTAGCAATATTTGAGCATTTCTATTGCCGTAGTTTTTTATTTTTGTTTTACTTTTGGTGTATTAAAAACGAAAACTATTTGCTTTGATAACATTGCTGTGGGAGACTTGATGTCCAGCTGCAGAAGTGCCACATCCACATAAAAAGGAGCGTTATATTTTAGAGGTGCCGGATCTGGTTCCGGAAGGATCCGGCTCTAATTAAGCTCTGGTTGTCACCCACTGGTTCATTCTCTCCTAGTCCATGACAGCTACCTACAGTTGGGGAAAAAAGTATTTGATCGCCTGCTGATTTTGTACGTTTGCCCACTGACAAAGAAATGATCAGTCTATAATTTTAATGGTAGATTTATTTGAACAG
>JAOUWY010000043.1:8877782-8888012 GCA_025728095.1 Prietella phreatophila
CACACACACACACACACACACACACACACACACACACACACACACACACACACACACACACACACACAAAACCAAAACTGCTCATCACACATGCCTAATGTATAGTTTTAAGCCTGCCAACCTGCAATATATTTCACACAGTTCCTCTGTACGGGAATCTTTATTCCTTCTTATTTGTGGTGTACATTGTGAGTTTATAATGCATTTTTAAAGTCTTGTAAGCGGTTAATTCACTTGCACTTGTGTTGTGAAGCCAAATTTCCTACTTTCGATCTATCTATCTCCCCATAACTGATCCTTCACAGTTTTCATGCGTCTCTATATCACCATATCAAGAGGTTAAAAAAAAAAATTCATCACAGATATTTAGGATGCTAGTATATGATTATGAACCAGATTGATTAGGTCCATATAGCTGTGGCACACAGCTATCCAACAAACCTGATCAAATCAACACAAATACAGTTTCGTTATAGAACAATGTTTCCATATGCCACAGGTAATTAAGGCCAGGTAGACTGTAAATGTCCTCTTTGCAGTCTTCTCCTTCGTCAATCCCTAATCGAAGTCAAATTGAATGCATTGACTCATGATGCAGCTGCAGCCTTGTTACTTACATTTACATTTATTCATTTAGCAAACGCTTTTATCCAAAGCGACTTACAAATGAGGAAATACAGACAAAGCGATATATCAAGCGGAGAACAATACAAGTAGTGCTACCATACAAGATCTTTGAGTTCTAGAAGAGCAAAGTGCACAGAGTAGAGGTGTACGTCAGTAAGTTGGGGTTGTTGTTATTTTCAGAACAATGTGGGGTTGGCGTTTTAGGGTTTAGTTAGGTGTTTAGTATAGTGACAGATTCTGCAGTCTGGATTGAGGTTGGAAGTTCATTCCACCAATGAGGGACAGTTAGTGTGAAGGTTCTGGAAAGGGAATTTGAGCCATGCTGAGTAGGCACTACTCAGCATTGGTCATTAATCGGTCGCATGACCTCAAGATTACAGCAAAAAATCAAGATCCGAAGAAAAGAAAAGAAAAGAAAAAAAGACTAGTTGTTTCATCTCAAGACCCCAAAAAAGTGCTGATTTTGAGAAAACAAATCACTAACAGAACAGCGGGGGAAAAAATACCTTCCCTACAGTCCTGATGCACACTTAAATTAGCCTACATTGACTCACAGGAAATGTATGTAAACGCAAGTGTTCCTTTATAAATCCAAACAAGATTGCATACCCTATAAGCTTCCTCCCACATCTCATTTGTCCCATACATGTTGATTGCTGTTTTCCAATCCTGGCCTTGAATGTAGTGATACTCAGCCTCCTGGAATCTTCCGTCAACTTCCAACTCCTGAAAAAGCAGAACCATGTTTAGAAGTAAGCTATTTTGGACCGCTTTAATAAAGACAAGCCTTAAAGGAGAGTCAAGAATGAAATATACAAAAAAATATACTGTATATACAAAAATGTGCCAAATTATTCTTTGATAAGCTATCTTACTTTGGCTAAGTGAACGTGAGTCTCGTCTAGCAGCTCTTTGTGGTGTTTGGCGACTAGACGAATCATGTCGTCATAGAGCTTTTTCTTCTTGTACATGGTGATTGCCATATCAGGCTCACCAACAGTGGAAAACAGTCTGAAAAATGAAATGAACAAAAGAAACAAGGAGTTTTGTAACACAGGCAGAAAGTGTGGAAGGGCATATTCTATAACGACTGATCTGAAAAATTGCAAGCTTGTCCGAATAGCGCCGTTTGCTTGATTTTGAGTTAATTTCTGCGATCGTTGTGTGGGAGAACGCTGTTAATCTTTTTGCCTTAAAACCTTTACTTGTGCTGCTATACTAAATATTAGCACTCTTGTAACGTTGCTTGTCCAAACAAATTATATTACACAACAACTAGTTCCAGTCAACTACAGTTAAATAATGTTAACTATATACTTGTCTGATGATAGCTAAGTTTAACATATACTGATTAATGAACTGAAATGATTCTCCGTTCACTGGGACAGAAAACAAGTAGAATAGAGTGACTATGCCAAATGATGGTACAGATGGATTCGTGATGACATCTCCAGGTACTATTGGGTTTTGTCCTTGTAATTGGTAAATGGTCTACACATATATAGTGCTTTTATGCAAAGTGCTTTATACTGTGTCTCATTCACCCATTCTCACACACACCAATGGTAGCAGAGATGCCATGCAAGGCGCCAACTTTCTATCAGGAGCAACTTGGGGTTCAGTGTCTTGCCCAAGGATACTTCGGTATGTGGAGTCATATGGGCCGGGAATTGAACCAAGAACCATACAATTAGTGGACAACCTGCTCTACCACCTGAGCCACAGCCACCATTTGTGATCATTCGGCTGTGAGGACCGAGTATAAATGGGCATCGTAGCTCATCTGCATTAAATCATACAGTATCTCATATGCATTTCCGTGTACCTTTCAGCTTCTTTATACTTCCCCTCCTTCTCTAGCTCAAGAGCCCGACTGATGTAGAGAGCAGACACTTCATTTTGGGTCATGCACTTCACTGCAAGCTAGATTTAAATATTGGGGGTTTAGAAAGAAAACAAGCCTTATGATTCATACACAACAATGCACTTATATATTCAGACGATATTAAATGTTCAGAACTTGTTTCAGCTCAGGATCTTGCCTTGTGGGCTTGCTCCCATCTCCCTACTTCGGCGTGCATGTCAATGGCATCTTTGATGTGGCCTCCTTTCACAAACAGCCGTTCTGCTACCTGCAAAAACAATGAAACAGCTGTCGCAACATACAAGGCTTTTAAAGTTACAACAGACCGAGTTTAAAGAGCTCTGGATACAAGAGTTCAGATCAACAAGACATATATGTTTATTTATTTATTAAAAAGTAAATACACTCTCCTTCAGTTCTAAGTTTTTATTTATCAGGGCCTGAATAACAATTATGTGGTCCTCACCAACTTCTATAAACAAACAGAAAATTTTACAGGACACCAAAAAAATGAATAAATCAATCAGTAAAACGCAACAGATTTCATTATGTGATCATTTTCCCCCAAAAAGTAAACAAACATTCAGAAACCATGTGGGGAAAGAATAAGTACACCCTATAATTCAGTAACATGTAGAACCACCTTCTGCAACAATAACTTGAAGTAAATGCTTTCTGTAGGAGTTTATCATTTATACACAGCTTTCTTAAGATCCCTGGACATGGACTTGGCCATTCCAACACCTTGATTTTTTTTCTTCTTTATCCATTCAGATGTTGATTTGCTGGTGTGTTTTGGATCACTGTCCTGTTGCATGACCCAATTTCAGCCCAACATAAGCTGCAGGACAGATGGCCTCATGCAAGAATATTCTGGTATAAATTGGAGTTCATTGTTGTCTCAATAGCTGCCAGTTTCACAGGACCCATGGCTGCAAAACAAGCCGAAATCACCACTCCTCCACCACCATACTTCACAGTTGGTATGAAGTGTTTGTGGTGATACGCCGTGTTTGGTTTTCGCCAAACATGGCGCTGTGCATGATGACCAAACAAACATCTGTGGGGCAGTGGTGGCTTTGCTGTTAAGGCTTTGGGTTACTGATCGGAAGGTTCGGGGTTTCAAGCCCCAGCACTGACAAGCTGCCACTGTTGGGCCCTTGAGCAAGGCCCTTAACCCTCTCTGCTCCAGGGGCGTTGTATCATGGCTGACCCTGCTCCAGAACACCAAACATTATAGAAACAGCCACAGTTCTTGATGATTAACTAATCTCATGGACTTCATTAATAATGCATGGCTCTTAATGATAGTAGAATTAGGAATGGTGTATTTATTTTTCCCCCACCTGGTTCCTGAATGTTGGTTTACATTTTTGGGAAAGATACCATATACTGAAATATTGTTTTTTTTAATTGTTCTCAGTTCATGATGGAGGTTGTGTTAGGGAATGCTAACTACTATACTGAAAAGAATGCAGTCATGGCAAGGCCTGTGCCTGGAACTTCATCTTCATCCCTCCATCAGCGCTTTCCTACCTCATATTCCTGTAAAGATGCGTAGTGCTGGGCGATCTTTAAGAAGTATTTGGCTGAGGATTCGACCTCCTGTAACTCCACAATGTGCAGCGCTTTCTTCCACTGACGTGCCCCAATTGCTGCTTCGACTGCTTTGGTACTGCACCTTCATCAGGAAAATATAACGAGTAGGTGTGTGTGTTGTTGTACACTTGGACGTAGAACGATGACATTAAATGATTTAAATCTATTTTAAAAATTTCAGTCACCCAAAGTAATGTGTGTAGTAGTAGTAGTAGTAGTAAGAAAAGAGATATTTAGTACAACCCCAATTCACAAAAAACCTTTTGTTGCCCTGTCCTAACTTTTTTGAGACATGTTGCATCAATCAAATTTTTTTGGAATTGGGGTTGTATTTTACTCTGACCACAACCAATTTAAGGTGCTTGTAAAAAAAAAAAAAAAAAAAAAAAAAAAGATAATCTTTATTATTATGTAACTTCTGTAGATTTTCTTGTACAGCAAGCAACTACAATGAATATTCAGTAGAGATGCACTGATAACCGATTAACACATGAACTAAATTCTGAAGATTAAAGTAAGATTTTTTTAACTTATTGAATGTTATTAATGCATATAAACATTGAAAAAAAACCTCATGTTAGGTTCACATTCACTCTGCGCAAACAAGCATTTCTACTTAATCACTGACATCAAACTGGAAATATATAATAACTTTTTTATATATTAACATTAACTGGATATTAAATATACTACTCTATAAATAAATTTTTCTGTGCAATATATAAACTTTTTTGTCAACTCATCTTCATTTAAATCTTTCAACAGTGTACTGGTGCATGAATTCAGTGCGAGCAGCTCGGCAAAAAAAAAAAAAAAAAAAGTCCCGCTTCACCTCTGCTCACTTCTGGTGTAAAGTTTTAGCAGTGCAGAGATTACAGAGCTTACAAAATGCAGTTTTGTCATCATTCCACACAAGAGACATCATCTTTACACACAGCATGAAATCGATGTTTTCCCGCCCTCTTGTGATTGACAGGATAAAATCGGCCCCATCATCAGATGTTTTTAAACTATCGGCTGATTGGCCATAGCGGGAAAAATTGCCTTTATCAGCCGATATATTGGTGCATCTCTAATATTCAGCTGAGATATCTCTGAATTTTTTTAAATGAATGAATGTTTGCACTTGATTCACCCTTACCCGGCCTCAATGTAATGATTAACTGCAGCATCCATTCGTTTCTGCTGCATTAGATTGTCACCCCAGGCCTCCTCTAACTTCACTACTTCAGAAGGAAAGGCCACACGTGCAAGCTCCACAGCTGCATCAGAGGACAATACATGTATTGTGTGAATATCGTTTGCTCATATTTTATTTTGTAATGTATCTGTCGGTGCTTCAGTGTGACTTGTAAAACATACGCTCACCCTTTTTGAAAGCGTTGCCTTTGCAGTAACTATCGAGCGCTCGCTGATTATTATTCACCCTCTTAAATAGGTCACCTGCCTGCCAAGAAAAAAAAAAGAATACAAATATTAGACTTTAACACGGCTGTGGCACAGTTGGTAGAGCGGGTTGTCCACTAATCGTAGGGTTGGCGGTTTGATTCCCGTGCCTGGTGACTCCACATGCTGAAGTGTCCTTGGGCAAGACACTGAACACCAAGTTGCTCCCGATAGCAAGTTAGCGCCTTGCATGGCAGCTCTGCTACCATTGGTGTGTGACTGGGTGAATGAGACACAATGTAAAGCGCTTTGGATAAAAGCGCTATATAAGTGCACATTTACCATTTAACACATGGACAGTACGTTTACATGGACAACAATAATCCGATTAAGACAATACTCTGATTAAGAAATTACCATGTAAACAGTGATTATTGACCTTAATCTATCTAAAAAGTCATAATCAAAGTAAACGCAAATTGAATTAAGACATGTGAAGCAATTCCTATTTTAGTCGTATTATGGACATGCATTACAGACATGTACACACCTTAATCACAATATTAATTTTCTCATTAACAGTAGATGGCCCTACATAATATCAGGCAAACTTCACACAAAACGCATGCCTGTAATTACTGCTGTTACATTTTATCAGTTGCCCCGATAAATAATGCCTGAAAAACAAGGGCATATCATAGCAAACTATGATAAAGCACATTAAATGGTAAAAGTCCATAAAGTCCATTAATGGCATTGAGCGAAAACAGGATACTTTGACCTAAAATTATTATTTGATGTATATTACACTATTATTGTAATAACACACTGACCGATTGCTTTATTTATGTGTTTGTTTATAATAAATGTCTCCTCCTGCGATGCTGGTCAGCCAGATTGATGGGAATTTGGAGCTGAAACGGTTTCAAAAGCGTCAAAAATTATGGTACTGTAAAATGTGACTCACCCGCTCGTAGAACTCCTCTTTGATGAGAGCAGAGGTAATGCGGCCAACAATACTGCTGGACAGGAGCTCGTCCCTGTTCATAGCTAGCCAGGCGGCTTTGGCTGGAAGTCCTGCCTTAAGGTAAAAGTTAACGGCCCCTACATAGTCCCCCTCACTCTCCTTCATTTCCCCTGCTTTCTCGTTTTGTTTGGTCTCGATCAGCCAAGCGTAGTAGCTGCGTCGCAAATTGTCTACCTCTGGATGTCCCTGTAAAATACGAGCATATAGGGTATATGGGAACTGTGCCAAAATACACAATGGTTTTCAGAACAGTAATGGCGAAGCAGTTTTGGGGAGCCAGGATACTGGAAGTAGTAACACTAGTATCGTTTGCAAAACAACGCATGGTGCCGTGTGAAAGTATTCACCCCCTTGGTGTTTTTTTTCTGGAGGGTTTTCTGCATTACAACCTGAAATTAAAATGTTTGGGTTATTTTTGGAGATTTGTACCATTAGATTTACACATTTTTTTTTTAAAGAACCGAACCATGATCTCCACAACATTGTCTCTGACCTGTTTGGAGAGCTTCTTGTATGGAAGTATAATAGTGCCAAAAGTCCTTGCAACTTGAATTACATAACCTGAAAAAAAACTTGTCACAATAACAATAAAAATTTTTTCTGCCCAGCAATTTGACACAAATCGGAAAAAAACAAAAAACAAAACAAAAACAATATTCAAGTGCTTGAATTTGTTTCCTCACAAATTCAGGTGGCAAAAATTCAGGTCCTCAAATTCAGGTCTTCACATCCGGGTCTCACAGGAAGAGCAGTGGATTGCTGATATTATTATTACTCGCTGCTCAAAACTGGCTCAACGCGTTGGTGGCAGCGAGTAACACTATCGGCAATCCACTGCTCTTCCTGTGAGACCCGGATGTGAAGACCTGAATTTGTGAGGAAACTAATTCAAGCACTGATATTGCGGTGTGTTTTTTTTTTTTTCTCTCGATTTGTGTCAAATTGCTGGGCAGAAAAAAATCAAGTATTGTTATTGCGCCAAGTTTTTTTCAGGTTATGTAATTCAAGTCGCAAGGACTTTTGGCACTATTATACTTCCATATTTTTGAGCTTCATGTTGCTTGCTTATTGGTGTTGCAGACTCAGCGGCCTTCCAGAACAGGTGTGTTTACACTGGCATCATGTGACAGATCATGTGATTGCACACAGGTGGACCTTAAATAAACTAATTATGTGACTTCTGAAGTTAACTGGTCAGACCAGATCTTATTTAGGGGTTTCGTAGCGAATAGTGTGAATACATATTCAGTTTTTATTTATTTTAAACAAGGTATTTTCACTTTAATTCCATTGTAATGCAACTTAGGGGAAAAAAACCACCAAAGCGGGTGAACACTTTCATAAAGCACTGTAATTTACAAGCCTGGCAGCAGCTTTCTCAGTAACAAGCTACTTTTTGGCTATTTAGCAGTGGAGTATATCGGCACTAGTTATCACATATCCACCTGGAACAAAGTTCAGAACTTCTAATTCATTGTAGAAAAAGTGTAGCAGGTGGAAAAGATGCCAAATTTTACAGTTAAACTTTTGACAAAGTAACTTCAGTGTAACTAAATACATGCTGTAGCTTTGCCAACATAGTGACACAGTAATACTAGCAGGCACTGTTGAAGATCTCAATCAGTCTACAATCAAGATTCTGAAAAAAATATATATAATTTTTTACCTTAGCCTCTGCTATTGCAATACAGTTGTCCCACATTTGTAGCTCTTGGTACATTTCCATCGCCTCATTTATTGCATTCTGTAGAGCAAAGCAATATTTTCAGTACTCATTTCCATATAAATATTTAATGGATATAAATAATATATATAAATGGACTTGCATATAAATAAAATAAATAAAATAGACCCAATACCTGCTCCAAGTAGTACATCTCAGAGAGTTTATAGTCCTTATTTAGCATTGCTAACCGTGCTTTCACCTCATAGTGTTCTTTGCCATCACCACCCTACAGTTAAGCAGACCAACAGTGACGGTACAAAACACTTAACATGTAGCAGTATGTAGCAGGAGCATTGTGCCTTACATTTACATTACATTTATTCATTTAGCAGACGCTTTTTTCCAAAGTGGCTTACAAATGAGAAAAATACAAGCAAAGCGATATATCAAGCAGAGAACAATACAAGTAGTGCTACCATACAAGATCCATTAATTGAGTTCCAGAAGAAATCTGCACGTTTCAACATTAAACCCAGAGTTACACCGTACTAATAACGCATTTTAAATGCAGCATTTTGTAAAAAAAATAAATAAAAATTCAATATACCGAAAACTGTGGTTTGTGTACATACATATTCCTTTGAGATGCAATCAGCAACTTTATTGGTCTTGTTCAAAAAGCGGGCCTTGGACACGTTACCCAAAGCTGCAAAGCACCTGAAAAATGAAATAGCAGGAGAAAGATGAAGTTTTAGTGCCAGTACTGGCCCATAACTAACGGTATCTTTAGTAACCATCACTTCATTTGTCAAAGGGTGAAAAAAACTGAAAACGGCTACTAAACTATTACTTATTAAATATTCTGCCAAATGCAGTCACAAATATTTAAATACCAGAAAAAAAAGAAAAAACTGAAGACTTTTGAAGTCTAAAAGAAAACAAGCATCCAACGAAAGGCTCTTCTACATTTTCTTTAAGTCCCTGTTTTCACATTTCATAGAAGAGTTCTTCATACCAACATTCATGCTCCAGAAACTCTTATGACTTCATACAGCTGATAAAATATAGTGCAATATCGAAGTAAGAAAACAATGTTGTACGAGTAACAAAAATTATAAACGGTAAAACATGAGGATACACGATAATCAACATTTATTGAATTTTTTTACAACACAGGATGCTTTAAACTCTGTTTTCAGTTTTCCTACCAACCCAGCTAGTGAGCTAGCAAGCTAGCACGTTCCTGTTTATTCGCATTTAACTTTAACCACAGTCTAGCTAGCAGACAGAGTGGCATAATAAACGTATACAGATCACACCTGGTGTTAAGACGTTAAGCTCGAACATAGCAAGCAGTTTGCTTCTCACAATTACCTATTTTTAATGACTACATTAACGCTAATCAGGTCGCCTTACACAGCTAATGTACCAAAGGATGTTAAAGCACAGAAAGTATTTTACTGGCACCACACTGGTCTACGAAGGAAAAACATATGATTTGCAGGAAGGTATGTATATGGAAGTTAGAGCTTTAATAGCATATGTGTATAGAATATATTGATAAAGTGTAACTATTATGTGGATATGTTTATAAAGTACGATCACCATGTATAACCGACATTTAGAATGATTTTTCTTACTTAGAAGCATTATCTAATAATCAATATTACTTAACAAACCTAACCTATATGTTCAATCTGCATTTAGAAGCATAATCTAAAACCAGAACACGTTCTAATCAAGTTATATCCTAAGTGTGTACTGAGCTAGAAGACTTCCATGTTTTACCACACAGCAGGTGTTTTTCTGTATCTCTGTATTTCCTGTGTAAATGGAGTTAGAAGAACCTTGTGTTTTGTCTAAAGCAGCTTTACGCTATGGCAATACATTAGCAAGTAGACATTCACCAGAGCCGTGTTTCCAATCAAAGCCCTTTAAGCTTGCAAACCAGTGTCAAAATAACAGATACGACTTCCAGGATGAAGTACAGTGAGGGAAAGAAGTATTTGATCCCCTGCTGATTTTGTACGTTTGCCCACTGACAAAGAAATGATCAGTCTA
>JAOUWY010000043.1:8913400-8927428 GCA_025728095.1 Prietella phreatophila
CTTTAAATGAACCGTATATATATACACACATACTGTAAACACCCTTCTTAGCACCTATCTGAGTAAGAAAAGTTTTAGCTCTAATATTGTCTATAACCATGCTTTTGTTGATCTATAAAACCAGTTATCTGTAAACTCTGGTGAGATCTTGATAACTCGTGATTTTGTCAAGTTTGCAGAAAAGCAGCTCAAAGGTTCTGTTTCGTTCAGTGAGTGGCACTAATCAGTGTTAAACTTCGCTGCTTTCTTCATTATCTTTTGTCTCATTACAACACAGTAGACAAAGGTCTAATGAAAAATTGGTGATGTAAGTGAGATTTTCCTCTCATGCATGAAATGTGATGTGACGTGACCTTTGTTATCGTCAAAATAAAGCATCAATGGTATTTATCCTGGTCACCTTTACGCAGTTCTGTTATGGAGTGCTGATGCTGATATTGCAACTTTCTGAACGGTGAAATTCTGTTAGTTTTGTTAGCATTGCCTAGCTTTAAGACAACCACATGTAGGAATTTTATGCAAAATATCCAGTGATCGCAGAAAAAGCTGGCGTTGTTACTTACCACTGGATACTTGAGATTTAGTATATAGTTATATTGGTAGAGAAAAGCTGTCATTGTTTTGTTTTTTAAACAAATCCATAATGCTATATATAGTGTGCTAATATTCCATCATCTTTATCTTCAGTTTTCCAGACAGGAATGGTGGGCTATCCAGAGGCTCTCACTGACCCCTCGTATAAAGCGCAGATACTGACTTTAACCTACCCACTGATTGGGAACTATGGTGTGCCCAATGACGTCAATGGTGAATTTGGAGTTAGCAAGGTACAAAGCATGACAGTGCTTATTTTCACTAAATCGAATTTTTGACATCGTTTTTGTTGATTGATTGATTCATTCATTCATCCTGTTCTCCCACAACTCCGATGTGAAATTTCAGTGGTTTGAATCTGCCAGGATCCATGCAGCTGCTCTTATAGTTGGGGAAGTTTCTCAGAATCCTAGCCACTGGAACTCAGACAAGTCTCTAGATAAGTGGCTCAAAGAGCATGGTGTCCCTGGGCTACAGGGTAAGATGCTGCTATTTCCTTAAAACAATTGGTGTGTTGGTATATAACCCAAACGTAATGTGCTACAATTGTTAGAAGGACGCCAAGATATCTCATACTGTATATCCATTCATGGTTGGTTTTTTTTGTTTGGCAATTGACACCCTTCTGTTAGAGTGATGTTTGCTTTAGTGTTCCCTGCACATTTAAAAGCACATAATTTATGTGAAAAACAGGAGTTGACACGCGCTCTTTGACCAAAAAGATCCGGGAAAAAGGGACCATGCTGGGGAAGCTTGTGGTGGAAGGAACCTTAGCAGACAGCATACCTTTTGACAATCCTGATACTCGGAACTTGGTGAAAGATGTGTCTTTGAAAGTAAGTTTTGAATGTACGACTTTAAAATGATGACTTGTAAACTATATACTGTGTAGTTTAAATGATAATTGTCTCTCTGTCCATTACTCAAATGTTTGATTTCTGTAGGAACCCAGGGTTTTCAATACGGAGGGTAGCATAAGGATCCTTGCAGTGGACTGCGGCATTAAGTACAATCAGATCCGCTGCTTGTGTGAGAGGGGTGCACGGGTCACCGTGCTACCATGGGATTATCCTCTGAATGCCAATGGTGAGCAAATGGGATACATTTCAAGTTAACAGTTCAGCCAAGTTTATAAGTTCCATTTACCGTGAATTAGTGATAGCGAATCTAGTGTTCTTACAGTAGCATTTGCTTGAGCCATGCTTTTTAATTATAACCAGTGTGTATGCCTTTACCACATTTTATGAAGCTTTATGATTTCCTAGAATGTTTTCTTTCTTTCTTTATTTAGATTGAAACTAGGATTTTCAACACAGACCAATTTTTTTTTTACGTAGCCCAGTGCATGTGTCAGTGACTGCTGTGTCTTTGTGTTTCTCCAGACTTCGATGGACTGTTTATTAGTAACGGTCCTGGTGACCCCAACTATTGCAAGGAGACTATAGAAAATCTGAAAAAGATTGTGTGTGTGGACAACCCCAAACCTGTGTTTGGAATTTGTTTGGGTCATCAGTTGCTGTCGTTGGTTATTGGTGCGAAGACGTACAAAATGAAGTAAGTTCACACTGTTTGCTTTGATTTTGGTCATGACACATACTATTGGTGGAACTTGCCATTAAATGCTGACTTGAGAACATTTTGGCAGTTTTGTTTAGAAGTTCATGTAAGTGGTTTGTTCATACTGTGGCTGTGTTGTTCATAACTGTCAGCTCATGCGATTGGCTTCTTCATTACACGCTTGATAGATCGTACATGTTTATTGCCTAAGCAGAATCAGATAACGAGTTGTCAATAAGGATTGCTTACATTTTGGTAAACATCTACTATCATAATTATACCACAAGGTCTATGGAGGCGTGTGTAACTTGGCAGGAGACCAAAAGAAGCCACATCATACTGAGCTTACTGAAATGTAATTATTTCCCAGGCTCTGTCCAGGTTCCCTTGGGAGAACCTTGGTGTTGAAATTACTTTTTCTGCTGAGCACTACGGTTTTAACTAGATAGCGCTCTGGTGAGATTCTGGGACAGATCGCTGTATTATTGTTCTTCTCCTGGTCCATTCTCAAGGCCAGTCTAACCCGTTCAGTGGAAATTTTGCCAGTGTAATGTTTTTGTTGGTTTTGTGTGTGTGTGTGTGTGTGTGTGTGTGTGTGTGTGTGTGTGTGTGTGTGTGTGTGTGTCTAAAAAAAACAAAACTTTTGCCTACTGGTGAAAAGTTTAGACACACTCATTCTTTGGAAGAACACAAATTTAACTATGGGAATTATGTTATGATAAAAAATCCAAAATAATTTTATATTTTAGCATCTTCAAAAAAAACACAACAAAAAAAAACATCACTTTTTGCCTAGAATTTCCAGAAATGTATTCTTGGCATTTTCTCGACCGATTTCTTGAGGAATCTCCGTGAGATTCTATTTAAACAGTATTAGAGTTCCTGCCTATATTGGACACTTATTGAATATTTCGCTCCAAGTCATCCATTTAAGAAAAAAATATATATATATCGGTGTCTGCAACACCGATTTCACGCATTTAATCATACACCTTCAGATAAAAAGGTTTTTAACATCATGGGAAACATTTCAGTTGAGTGTCTCCAAACGTTTGACCGGTAGTGTACTCTTTTATTTTGGTATCAAACGAACAGCTTGCTTTGTCTAATATACTACTGGATTGTACAGTAGTCTGTGCACATGGTACAACATTTATATAAATGTATCACTAGTGATCGTAAGCATTATGGAACATTTTATAAAACTGAGAACATGCATTATGATGCATGTTTTAACTTTTAAAGCTAACCTGCAGTTGTTCATTGCCTGTAACCAAACCGGAAGTCATGGTTGAACTACTTCCTGTTCCTACTGTACTTTAAAAAAAAAAAATTACATAAATAAAAAGTCAAATATCAATGGGACTAATACTTCACATATTATTTTCTCATATGAATTCATAGGGGTGCCAATAATTGTTGCACATCTATATTTAACAAAGATTTAATTTTTTTGATAAACAATAAAGACAATTTTCACAGCCCTCTTTGCTCATATTTACCAAGGGTGCCAATATTAGTGGAGCGCACTGTAGCTGTCTTTCAAATAGACCTGTGGAAAATGCATGATTCTGATTGGTTAACTCCGTTTCTCACCATAGCATCTGGTAATCAATCAAATATGGTTACAAATCTAAAGGCTGAGTTAGTTTGATGTTTGTATATGAAATCGTAATGACCTTTTCTTAACATTACTATAAATGTTGGCATTTTTACCTCTGTCTCCCCCCTCCAGTATTTCTGAGGGCATAGTGGTAGGGTTCACGTTTAATACAAAAACAAAAAAAAAACCAACATTCTTCCAGTTTAGACAAAGCCCATTTCAGTTTTAAATCCGAATACAGATAGAGCACCAAACAGGTACAGTAGCATTGCGTCACATCCCTGTTGTATTGTCTTCTGTGTGGTCTAGATACGGGAATCGTGGGCATAACCAGCCTTGCATCCATAAGGGTACAGAGCGTTGCTTCATCACATCTCAGAACCATGGATTTGCAGTGGATCCTCAGACCCTTCCAGATGACTGGGATGTTCTCTTTACCAACGCCAATGACCACTCAAATGAAGGCATTGTGCACAACAGTAAACCCCTTTTCAGGTACTTATTCCTGATTTAAAGGCAATTACTTGTAATATTTGGGAATAGGGTTGCCAGTGTACGTTTATGGTTTTTGCAGTGTCCAGTTCCATCCTGAGCACATGGCTGGACCCGCTGACTTGGTGAGCCTTTTCGATGTTTTTCTGGACGTCGTCCGAGATGCCAAAGAGGACAACGTTGGCAAGTCAGGTGAGGTTTCTGTAGACAGAAAGTAGCCTACTGGATTTGAACTTGAGAATGTGATTAACGTTTGAGGGAGTATATTCTTATAATTCATTCAAATTCAAAATTGTAATACAAACTCTCTAGGAAAAATATGCCATAAGATTGCAATAAACAAAAAACTTTACAAATTGGCATGATTTCTGCAATCTTGTGATTACTTAACCATCACTAATGGACATTCTCACGTTTGTATAGTAAAGGAGAGGCTGACTGACCATCTTACCTTCCCCGGATCTCCAAAGCCAGAGGACTTCGTTCTGCCCCGCAAAGTTCTCATTCTGGGTTCTGGAGGACTCTCTATTGGACAGGCTGGAGAATTTGATTATTCTGGCTCTCAGGTAAGTTACTAGAAAACCAGTACTCAAGTATCAGGTCAGCAGATATTGTTCTCCTAGTGTAGTGAATAAAGAAGAATTAGAATAGCTCAGCATTTGGCATATCATGACTGCGTTCTAACCGCTTATATATTATATATAGTAATTCTCATGCATCCATGTATTCTGGTGTTGTTTTTTTTTTCTTATTTCTTTCAGGCAATTAAAGCGCTCAAAGAAGAGAACATCCAGACTATTCTCATCAACCCTAACATTGCCACAGTGCAGACCTCTAAAGGACTGGCTGACAAAGTATACTTCCTCCCAATCACCCCTGACTATGTCTCACAGGTAAATAAATAGATAAAATCAATATCACTGACTATTTATACAGACCAACGCATTAGTCCGTCTAGTACAGAGGCTTTTTAGCACTAACTCAGACGTGGCTTTCAACAATTCTTTAATAGCAATTTTTTTTTCTTTTTTCACCCTAAAAGTTATTTCTTAAAAGTTAAAGCAGTCAAATTTTTTCCTCCTACTGTACGTGACGTTAAAGCGAGGACGCCGTCTCGACTCGCCTTATAACCGGAGAGCTCAAAACACCTGCACAACTCAACTGTCAGTCACTTCAGGTTCATATGACCATTTCATTAAGGGGTGGGGGGGAGAGAGTACCACACAATCAAGAAGTTTCACTGTACACCGTATTTTCCAAAAGATATGCTTAAGTGTGAAAATATTAATAGTGACCACTAGTGACCCTCATATCCTCATATGAGGATGCGAGATACTAACGTACGTTTTGTGTTGAAACGTGCTGAAAGCTGATTTCGGTTTTTACATTTTTCATTCTTATTTAGATAATCAGGTCATCACTTTAAAAACTCTACTTGCAGATTGGAAATTTCAGCTCTATCTGATTTACTGATCCTGAGAAATTATTTGAACTTCCCTATGTTTGACCACGCCCCCAATATATTTGGTTTTGGCCCTAATATATCTAAATTGATCAAACTGTTGTCTGCACATTTCGGAGCAGCAGTAGTAACAAAAGAGCTCATTTCACCTTTCCTTGACGTAACGAGAGGAACACATCAGGGACATTCCCTAAGCCTGGTGTTTGAATCATTTGCTACCACTATTGGAATAGAGAAAAGAATTAAGGGAGGGGAGAAAGAGCACAAATTCTTGTTATATGCAGATGATATTCCTGACAATAGACCCAGAATTCTATGCCATTCATAATGAACATTATTTGGAAATACTCAGTCCTATTCGGATACATTAGTTAATTGGTCAAAACCAGAAGCAGTGCCAATATCCAAAGTTTGCCATGCTGGGGTAATTAAAAAGAGAAGTTTAGGAAGGCTACAGAAAGGGATGACTCATCTGGCAGTCAAATCGATCTGCGACTTGGATAAAATTATGCAGAAAATGAAATTGAACGTGGATGGATGGTCAAAAATATAGTTATTGTTATAAAAATGGTTGTAGCACCCCCAGTTTATTATATCCCAATGATGTCACGAATGCGGTGTTTTTACACAGTATGACGATTAAAATGAATGTTTATATGCCCCAAGAGAAAAAGGTGGTCTGGGTCCACCAGACGTTGCATTATATAATAATACTTTTGGATTTTCTAAATTAGCTAATTGAAATATTTATTACCTTAATTTTCAGACTATTGGGCGCACCCAATATAAGCCGCACCCACTAACTTAAAAAACAAACAATCATTTTTGTACGTATATAGGCCGCACTTGTCTATAAGCCACAGGTGTCCACGTTGTAACATGAGATATTTACACAGAAAGATGTTACACAGAAATATTTTTTTAAACTTTGAATTAAATATGTACCGTAAATGCTTTTTTCAGAACAGTGCCTGTAACACGGCTGGTTTAAAAAAATATATATAAAATACAGTTGCCTACCAGGAAAAGTCATTGATCGCTATCTTTATCTTCCTCCTGCGCACTAAACCCACTCAAGTCGTCTTCTTCATTGTCAGAATTGAACAGCGTCAGAATTACCGCTACTTCGTCACACACTTCCTCAGTCTCTCTTTCATTGCCAAGCTTATGTCCAGCAGCTCTATTTCTTTCTTCAACAGCCAGATCAATCGCCTTTAACTTGAAAGCTGCATCATATGCATTTCTTAGTGTTTTTCATGATGAGGGGGTGTACATGAAGCATAAAATGACTGATCTGAAGCATATAGTGTGAGTGCGTTTGATTTAATTCGAACAGTTTCATTGGTCCACTGTGACCTGTTCGGTAATTTTATTGGTCCGATGTGACTAGGCTAAATATTTTTGCGGCATGAAGCTCGTTAGCCCGTAAAAATCCATAAATTAGCCGCAGTGTTCAAGCGTAGCGGCTTATACTCCGGAAATTATGGTATGTTGTATGGCCTCTACAAGTCACATTAAAAAACCCCTCTGCATTTGCTTGAATACTTGAAGGAAAGTTATAAGGCCTATGAGTTTTACAGAACAGCCAATTAAGTTTGTAATAATAACAAGAGTATCAATTTACACTGGATGTTTTTGAGAAATCCTGAACACTTGCTTCCTTAATTCCTAATTACCCAGCATTCCTTGTCACACGAATCTGTACATGCATATTCCTATATATTTGCTGATTTGTCTGTCAACTTTATTTTATTTACAGTTTATTGTCCACTGTTTGACTGAAGTGTGGAAATAAAATCGAGACATATGCTCGTTTGTAAGTGGAAAAGCATGAATAGATTGCGCCAGTGACTAGCATGTCCCTAGAGACCCCTACCTTTCGGGTTTCATGACGACGGCTCAATGTTAACCCTGTGAAATGCCTGCTGAAACCTGATTGGCTGATGGGAGCCATGTTTTCTTTGATCAAGTGATCAGGTCATCGTCATATGTTTTCCTTCAGTATACAAAAATTCAGCTCAATCAGACTTGGTTATATAAACAAACTTAACTTCATAAATTGTGCACATCTTCAGAACATCTGCCTTTCATGTTCTGTGTGAAGTCCTGAGTTACAGCTGTTGGAGTAATCCAACCTTCGCCTCACTAGGATCGATTAGCGTCTGGCGGCCATGTTTTGTTTACAAGTCTCAGTGTGTTTTGGGTAATTATTAAGCGAACAACTGCCCTGAGTGTTTTGAAACCTCTTTTGTGAAGATGGACCAGAAATCCCAGGAAAAGTAGGTTTTGCATATTATGCAAATGAATTTATAACCTGGAATAAAGCCAATAAATACGAGGCAAAAGAGGAACAGGGTTTGGCTGAATGAATTACGGACCAAAAAGTAAACCATTGCACTATACTGCCACCAAGAGGCAAAATTTGGTTACTTCACTTTTCGAGTAGTGGTTAAGGTACCGCTAATCTTATCTACCTATACGTCTGTATGCTTTTTACGGTTTTGGCGGTACGACTTGTTTTATTGGAGATAATCTTAACAATGATTGTCAGCTTCTGGATACAAGCTTCTGATGGGAAGGAAGAGAACGCCACGTACATACCACAATGCAAACCAAAAAAACATTTAGATCATTTGAACAACTCTGAGATCTACAAAGAGCCTACGTTATAGCCAGTTTGAAATCGCATAATCAAAAGTAAGTTTTCTTCTCAATGCCTTGATGGACCAATCCACACACATTCACCTTAGGAGCATTGTCAAGACTCCTAGGAGCTGAAGTGCACACTTGGAGTTAGCTTTTTCCCAAAAGTGGTGCATGTTTGACATCAAGCATACTTCTAACATTGCTACTTAAAAATGAAATCGAGTGAAAATAATCAATGCATGTGTGTGTTTTTGACACAGATGATAGTTTTGAGCAGGTTTTAGAATTTTGAAGGAAATGCTCGCGGTCGTCTTAAGCTGCATGCTCGGCTCGCTGTAGTAGTCCCCAATGAATTTAATAAATACTATCAAGCTCCAGAATTCTATATTTTATGTGAAATTTTGATAGAACTTTTAGACGATAGATGTTTTTCCAATGCTGAGCAAAGTGCAAGTGTTGAGCACATGGAATGGAATGCTTTCATTTTTGATCCCGTCTTTCAACCAGGTGATCAAGAATGAGCGTCCTGATGGAGTTCTGCTGGCATTTGGTGGTCAGACAGCTCTAAACTGTGGAGTGGAACTGACTAAACAGGGTGTACTGGAGAAGTATAACGTCAGAGTTTTGGGAACTCCAGTGGCCTCTATTGAGATGACTGAGGACCGGAAGATCTTTGTGGAGAAAATGGAGGAGATCAATGAGCATGTTGCACCAAGCGAGGCAGCCATGTCTGTGGAACAGGTCAGCTTGTCCTTCGTTTGTATAGACTATGAAGGGTTTCCTTTTCAACTGGTAACTCAATCTTTATGTGCAGGCAGTAGCTGCTGCCGAGAGGCTCGGCTACCCGGTGCTGATCCGCTCAGCTTTTGCGCTTGGTGGACTGGGCTCTGGTTTTGCTAACAACAAAGAAGAGTTGATCACATTGGTCATGCAAGCCTTTGCCCACACATCTCAAGTCCTGGTGGACAAGTCCCTCAAGGGCTGGAAGGAAATCGAGTACGAAATCGTACGAGACGCTTACGACAACTGCATCACGGTAATAAACATCCAAAATACTTCTTTATTTGCTCATTAATTTGTCCAGTTTAACAGCACGATGTCTTCATATTTCTAGGTTTGTAACATGGAAAACATAGACCCTCTGGGAATTCACACCGGCGAGTCTATAGTTGTGGCTCCTAGTCAGACGCTGAATGATTATGAGTACAACATGCTGAGGTGCACCTCCATCAAGGTTATCCGGCACCTGGGGATTGTTGGCGAGTGCAACATCCAGTACGCGGTCAACCCAGAATCTGAGCAGGTAACTTGAGAAGATGCTCAAACCAATCGGTTTTAGGCCGGAATATATTGGAATGGTCGGCATTCACTTTTCATATTGACACTTATAAACGCACGAATCACAAAGAGCTGTTCTTGGGATTTTTTTTATTTTTGGGGGGGGGGGGCTGCGATGTACCCCAGAAAATTGTGTTTGTCTCCTAGTACTACATCATTGAGGTGAATGCTCGTCTCTCACGGAGCTCCGCTCTGGCTAGTAAGGCCACAGGATACCCTCTGGCCTATGTTGCAGCTAAGCTTGGCCTGGGAATCCCCCTCCCTGTCCTCAAGTAAGTAACACGACAGAGAAGCAGCAGAATGTACTGTTGTTTTTCACTTTGGCATCGTTTTCTTAGAATGATTCTTTTTTCAGAAACTCTGTGACCAACTCCACAACCGCCAACTTCGAGCCCAGTCTCGACTACTGTGTGGTGAAGGTTCCTCGCTGGGACTTGAGCAAATTCCTCAGGGTTAGCACCAAAATCGGCAGCTCCATGAAGAGTGTCGGTAAGGCCTGCCTGCGTTGTTTTTTTTTTTTCTTTCAGGTTTTCACCCATTAAAATTATTTTGACCAGTTAAGATTTTTATTTTGCTCTGGGCTCTCGAGGGGAGCATCAGAAAAGCAATCGTCCTCCCGTTGGGAAACCACCATCCATGACTGGGAGGCCAAGAGGGCATAATCGGTTCTGCTGTCTGTGTGGGAGAGATGATCTTACACTCACATGTCACAGGATAGTTACTGTAGACTCCTTTTGACCCAAGACGTGCATTTGAATATTTCATTACAGAGTAAATAATTTACCATAAAGAGAGAAAGAGAATATTTACTTACCTGCAGGAGAAACAGGATCTTAACAGGAAAGAAATTAAGAGAGACTGTTTATATAGGGGAAGGTTACCCCCATGTTAATCGGGACCACGTAGCACAGTGTTTGGATGAAGAGATGTTCACAACCCGCTCTCCTCATTTAATAATCCTGTGATTATAGTACATTCATAAAATCATGTTACTTACAATAATTTTTTTATGTATCCCCTGCACCCCTTCTGTTTTCCCATTTCCAGTCTGAGAAGTTAATAAGTGTATAGCATGTCCGGTATATATGGTTATAACGGTAAATCTATACAATACCCCTGAAACGTCTGGCCACATTGAATGATCTGTGATGCCTTATGTGGAACGAAAGGACTGCAGAATCAAGCAAACCGCACAATTTATTTCCAAATTTGGGTCAAAGCGTGTCACATGACATCATCACAAAGCGCGTTCAGCCAAACCCCTCTTCGATTCGCATGCCTTGAACATGAGTACAGCTAAAAGGTCTCATTTGGGGCGGGATCTGCAGCAAAGTCAAGCAAAAACTCAGTGAAATCCAGTACGAGCTGTAAAGGGGAGACTTTCTTAAAGTCAGGAACGTTTCCGTTAGGGTGGCGTTCAAGCCATTTTAAATTTCTTCTTAACTCTCATATATTGAGTGCACCCAAGATAAAAAAAAAACAAAAACAAACAACAACTAAGTATCTGATTGGCTGGATGAAAGAGTGGCTGGATGATTGGATCTGTGGAAATGCATTTTATCAATAACACTGCAATAACTATTTTAACAAAGACTTGTTTACTTCCCAGGGGAAGTGATGGCCATTGGGCGCAGCTTTGAGGAGGCATTCCAAAAAGCTCTCAGGATGGTAGATGAGAACTGTGTTGGTTTTGACCATACCATCAAACCAGTTTCTGAACAGGTTAGTTCTGAGGATTAGATTATAAGATTGCAGTAATTATTATTGTTGTATACCATGGTTTATATACTAGTCCAAATTAGACGCTCATACTTTTCTCTTTTTTTTTTGGCTTATCAGGAGCTACAGATTCCTACAGACAAGCGGATATTTGTGCTGGCGGCGGCCCTGTATGCCGACTACAGCATAGCTCGACTGTATGAGCTGACCAAAATTGACCGCTGGTTCCTGTACAAGATGAAAAACATCATAGATCATGAGAAGCTCCTGGAAACGTATAATCAGGATGAAAGTGCAATGCTGCCTGAGGTGATGAGAAGGGCAAAGCAGTTGGGCTTCTCAGACAAGCAGATTGCTCTCTCTGTGCAAAGGTATGTAGTAGGTGATACCATAGAACGGATTGGATTTTCTCTCATCTATGTTCATTGTCTTTGGCTTTTTAACCATCATGGGTTTTTCTGCAAGATCATTTGTCATGCAGATGTTTAACATTCCTGATTATTGTCTTCAGCACCGAGCTGGCTGTGAGAAAGCTGAGGCATGATTGGAAGATTTTGCCCATGGTAAAGCAGATTGACACGGTGGCTGCTGAGTGGCCTGCCCACACCAACTACCTTTACTTGACGTATCATGGCATGGAGAGTGACGTAGCCTTTGATGATCCTCATGTCATGGTGATCGGCTCTGGCGTCTACCGCATCGGCAGCAGCGTGGAATTCGACTGGTGTGCCGTGGGATGTATTAAGGAGCTTAGGAAGGTGAGCCTATATTGTACTACCACATAGAGCTGTAGTGATCCGGCTTATAGTGTAGATTGTTTGATATGAGGGACTCGAAACAATACGTCTGAGTATCGAACAGCGTTGTTTTGGGACGGTCTTATTCGGAAAGTGAAGAACATAGGATTCAAAAACACGTTAGCGCTCCAGAGAGTTACATCATTAGTAAAGATTAGTGAGCCTGCTCCAGAAGCAGCCATGACACTACCTCCACCATGTTTCATGCTATAGATGAGCTTGTATGTTTTGGATCATGAGCAGATCCTTTCTTTCTCCACACTTTGGCCTTTCCATCACTTTGGTAGAGGCTCATCTTGGTTCCAGAAATTTTTGTGGTTTTCATTGCGAATTCCATTCTGGCTTTCCGATTCTTACTGCTGATGAGTGGTGTGCATCTTGCGGTATGGCGTGTATATTTCTACTCTCCAAGTCTTCTTCGAACGGTGGATTGTGATACCTTCACGTCTGCGCTGTGGAGGTTGTTTGTGATGTCACTAATTGTTGCTTTGGGGTTTTTCTTCGAATGTGAAACAAACGGACACGCTCACCTTGTGAGCACTTTTAAGAGGTTGGCCATGTTTGTATTTACGCCAAATTGGGGTCATTATTGAAACAACAAATCAGAAATGTATATTCACCACGGTGAACTCGTTCCAAACGCAAAGGTATAGAAATAGGATTCAAATTAGTTTCAGGGTTTTTTTGTGCAGTTTTTGCGATGTAGTTGGAGTGGTACCTTTTTCTGTGATCTGGCAACCCTGCACGTCAGTGAATAATGTTTAATTATACATGTTTCACTTTGTTGCATTCTAATTTACTCAGTTATACTCTTGTTCAAGTCTGACTGGCTCGTCATAAAGTTTCAGTTAGTGTACTTTTATTATTGAAAATGGAAACCATATATTTAGGCAGTATTTATTTTTGCTATATTGAAAATGTATCGTATTGAGACATCAGTGTATTTGAATTTAGCGTATCGTTATACCCTTTGTTATCGTGGATGGGGATTTAGATTCTCATTAACCTGGCAGTTTCATTCTAAATGATATTTACTTAACTCCATCACAACACTGCTTCCTGGGTTTATCTTGCTAAAGCAGATATACGTCAGCAAACTCTTTGCTTTTCTTTTGTTCCAGATGGGTTACAAGACAATAATGGTGAACTACAATCCCGAAACGGTTAGCACGGACTATGACATGTGTGACAGACTCTATTTTGACGAGATCTCGTTTGAGGTGAGTGTGAAGCCTGCATATAATTTAAAGCTGCTGAATGAAAGGTTTCGTTTTGAGAGCTTCCATTGGGCCTCATTCATCAATCTTTAAGTAAAGTTCTATGTAAATGTTTGCATAAGCAAAACCAAAGTCACAATTTACACCAGGTTCACAAACGTTTCCGTAATGCTGATAATCTTTGTATTCGTGTGTGTGTTGACGAACGGCAATCACCCATAAATAACTAGGTTTGCGCACGGCACAGCTGATTTGCATTTGGTAACACCCACAAAACTTCATAAAAGGCTGCTTTCACGGAGTGGAAAACAGAAAATGGCTGAAAGAGTCATTTCTCTGAAGAAGTGGATGTACTTTTGACTCGTCTGAAATGAGAATAAAAATGGATAATTTCACAGCACATCCAATGGTCACAGTACCTGAAAAGACCAAAATATGGATGGAAATTGTGGAGGTGAATTCAGTATCGACCATCCAGCACAATACAAGTGATCCCAAGCCATGACGAAGCTGTTTATTGACTAGTTGCAGAGGCGCACACACACACACACACACACACACACACACACAATCAATACTCAAACATTTCACAGTGAGCTTAAT
>JAOUWY010000043.1:9061315-9075934 GCA_025728095.1 Prietella phreatophila
TAAAGAGGGGTGTGTGAATGATCATGATGTTATACAGATTCAAAAGCCCCCAGTGCTGATTTTTGCGGAACACATTGGTGGATGCCTAACCGATTGCTTTTCTCTCTTATTAAAAAAAATGAAGGGTGAATTCAGATAATTTAAGAGATTTTGAATCTGAGATTTTGAAAATATTGCTAACACTGACAAACAACATTTTCTTAATGGCATGATTGGTAATTTTCAGTTGATTAGTCTTTTACTTTCATCCTCAATGACGGGTATAAAACATTATTTATTTGTAGCATACTTATCGATAAGTCAAATTTACGTCACAGGAATCTTCTCCATGTTCATCAGTGGACTATGTAAACATTTGGAAGGGTTTAGAAGTTCTTCTTAGTATTTTCAAATCTTTTCTTTTCCTACATGATGCTACATTTAGTGAAGTTTCATTTATCAGGCCATAAAAAATTAAATAAAATGCTGCTAAGTTAAACTGTTCCAATTGACCTGACATCCAGATATACCTGAATTCACCCAACAATGCTGATTGTGACTGCTCTGTGTGTTAAGAAAATCATTCAATTCTTTGAAATCACTGGTGTGAGATTTTATTACTGAGGCTTGTGGGATGTCTAACACACTGCTCACTGGTGGTTATCTGCGAAGGGGATTTTAATTGCATGGCTGAAGTTATAACATGCTTCGTTTAGTTTATAGACAGCTATTCATTGGGTATGATCTGAGATGAATCCTACTGTTCTATTCTTTTTCAGATCTCCAAGTCCCAGAGACAGGGATCATTTCTCCCATCTCCTATCAGGGAATCTCCTGTCCCAATTTCAAATCCTCTTCCAAAGGCTTATGCACCCCAACCAATGGGTGGACCATTTCCTCCATTGAAGGGACCGCTTCCTCCAATGATGCGACCGCCCAATGGCCATTCACCCATGATTCCTCCTGGGCCTCCATTTGGACCCGACACCTGTTTCAGGCCCCCCCACATGGACTCCTACAGACCTCCTCTTCCTCTGCACCCATATGGAGCCATCCCTCCATCGTTTGGTAAAATGTGTTCATATACTCAATGCTTAAGGATAAAACCAAGAGTACACATTCAGACGCTATTCATTCTTTAAACAACCGATTTAACATGACACACCTGGGCGGTAAGAAACACCTGTCAAAACATCACTTGACAAAATGGGTGTTTTCGAATAAAACGTGCCATGTTATAAGTTGTTAAAACGAGTCTAGATGTAAATATGAGGAAATGAAAGCTGAAATTCTGATCCATCATCTTGTATTCTTTTGATCTCAAACCCAAATGTTTTCAAGGACAACAATAGAATCGGCTTTGCCATTCCAATACACTTTGAGAACTCGAGTGTAGTGGTTGAATTTTTTTTTTTTAGGATTTATATGGACTTATGGGTGTAACCAGCAGATAAACTGATTAGATTTTTGAATTGATCCAAACAGGGTCAAGGGAACAACTAGGTTTTGTTTATATTTCTATATAGTCAGTAATCTGTTGCAACGTTAGTCTGTGAGACAAAAATTCCTATCCCTAATTTATAGTCGTGAAAATAAATAAACCTTCACCTGATTCTTCTTTTTGTTTTTTGTTTTTAGTGCATGGTCCACCTCTGAGGGACTTCCATTCCATGGGTCCACATCCAACACCGCACGGCATGCATGACTTCCCGCCTAATTTTGCCGGACCTCAAGACTTGCCTTTGCCACCCCGGCTCTTCCCTTCTGGGCCTTTGCCACCCCCTGGCACCATGGTTCCACCTACAGCAGGTGCCCATGGACCCGCTCCACCTACACCTCTGCAGCCTAGGGATGGCCAAGAGATGCCACAAGCCACAGATGTACCACCCGAGCAGAGGGTTGCACAGGATGCTCCAACACCTGCAGTAACACAATGTTGAACCAATAAATAAGCCCACCGTGCCCAGTGCTGGACTTGATGACGTTCTGTTATTTTCCTATGCTTCACATTTCAAAATGCATAAATATTTCTCATTGACACATTTTATTTTTAATCGTCAGTGTTTTCTGTAGGTCTGTACAAAGAAACACCTTTCCTGTGGAAATTTTCAAAACTTGGGAGGGTGTAAAAACAAATTCGACTGTGGTGTTGAATTAATGACCACTACTTAACCCAGACAGATGTTTCTTAGTGAACTGTGAGATTTTAGAGACTGAACTATTGTGCTTTTTAACTTGAATTAAGAGAGAGTAGAGTATTGTTTGTT
This sequence comes from Prietella phreatophila, assembly GCA_025728095.1. Classification (NCBI taxonomy): domain Eukaryota; kingdom Metazoa; phylum Chordata; class Actinopteri; order Siluriformes; family Ictaluridae; genus Prietella; species Prietella phreatophila. The sequence goes on from JAOUWY010000043.1 coordinate 9,063,562, forward strand.
TAGCCAAAGGATTAAGATCTCAGGCAGTTTTACCCCATTAACGAACAAATTCTTCGCTGATATGTTGCTTTTGTTGCTAAGAAATGCATGAAATTGAAATCAAAATGCCTTGAATGGTTAACTCGGTACATTATGCTAATCAAAAGTCGTTAATTTAGTGTGTTTTTATGATTTCTTTTCCTAGTGAAAAGACTCGCTTGCTGTCATATTGACAAACTATTTGTGCATTTTTCCCTTCATATGTGTTCAATAAAACTGCCATGAATCAAACGAACAGAAATGATCTCAGTGATGGGAACTATTCATTAGAGCAGTAATGTCAAATTCCATTTACTACATCTTTTTTGCTGGTGCATGCTTAACTCTATAAATTTTCACATCAAACATCAAAATGAAGAAAATGTGTGACTTTAACTGTGGCATGGTGGTTGTTGTTACCAGATGGGCTGGTTTGAGTTGCTCAGAAATTGCTGATCTCCTGGGATTTCCACACACAACAGTCTCTAGGGTTTACACAGAAGAAGAACCCAACAGTCTTCTGCTGTTGTAGCTCATCCACATCAAGGTTCTGTGTTTTGTGTGTGCTGAGAATCTTTTCTGCTCACCACGGTTGTAAAAATTGATTGAGTTACTGTGTCCTTCCTTACAGCTTGAACCAGTCTGGCTGTTTTCATCTGATCTCTCTCATCAACAGGACGTTTCCACCCACAACGTTTGTATTTGGGTTTTTCACACCAGACTGTGTAAACTCTAGAGACCAACCATACCACGGTTAAAGTCTCACTTTAGCTTGTCCCCCAGGCTGATGTTTGATTAACTGAAGCTCTTATCCTATATCTGCATGATTTTATGAATTGTCCCACAGCCATGTGATTGGCTGATTGGATAACTGCATAAATGTACAGGTGTTCATATTAAAGTGGACTCCTATTAGAGTATGTATGTAACTAGCATTCTATCCGTCCATCTTCTACCGCTTATTCTTTCTTCATGGTCGCGGGGAACCCCCGCAGCACGGGAAAGAACATGCAAACTCCGCACACACACGGCCCCGGTGGGAATCAAACCCCGGATCCTGGAGGTGTGAGGCAAACGTGCTAACCACTAAGCCACCATGCACCCTCATTCCGTCCATCGATGGCATTTGTCCATCTAGGTCTTAGGAAATCCACTGTTATATTGGGAATATGTGATGTGAAGACTTTCATGTTATCAGTGGCTTGAGAGTAAGAGTATCCAGATACAGTCAGGGGGGGAGATGAAAAGAAAGTAAAGTCAGACAGGGATGTTTCATGTAGCTGGCTGCCACTGTTTGTGAGCTTGAGTAATGGTAGATATTGTTGTAAAAAGATACATAAGCAACTAATAAAATATATATTTCTTGAATATATTCATGGTGCAGATTAAAGTAATACAAAATTGTTGAAATTGTGACCAGAGAGAGAGAAGCGTTCCAGATATATACTAGCTATTAACCACAAATACACCTCTTAGGCTACATGCTGTTTTCTATACACATCGTGTCAGTCTGAAGGGATAGCTATTCTTTAATTCCCAATACACTGAGACTATATTTAAGTCTGTTTATTTGGATAAACACATGGATGATGTGATATGATTAAATGAAAAGAGATTGTTGTGTATAACATTACATATTAAACACACTGGATCCAATCGGCACGCATTTATTAGAGACAACTGGGGAGGTTCAAATTTTTTTTAATAATATCACTGAAATAATATCCTGTACATGTCCTCCAAAAACAAAGCAAAATCATATATCTTAAACGTTTATGAAGAGACTAGAGATGTAGGGATACATAGTATATATTTAGATCATTTTGAAATGCTGGAAAACAGTACGCTATATGGCCTAAAGTACATTTTGTGGACATCTGACCATCACACCCATATGTGGTTCTTCAACAAACTATTGCCAGACAGTTGGGAATAAAGTGAGCTCCATGAAGAAGGACATAAAGTTGGAAGAAGGTGGGAGAACTCTAGTGTCCTGCACAGGGCACTGACCTCAACGCCACTGAACATCTTTGGGTGAACTGGAACAGGAGCCTCCTCAACCAACACTAGTGTCTGATCTCAACCTCAGTAATGCTCTTGTAGCTGAATGAACACAAATCCCCACAGTTACATTACAAAATCTAGTGGAACTCCTTCCCAGAAGAGTTGAGCACATTATAACAGCAAAATAGGGAATAGGATGTGCAACAAGCACAGATGGGTGTGATGGTTAAGGGTGCACCACAAACTTTTGACCTTGTAGTGAAGTACTACAAATTGCAATGGGTTTTGAATGAGACTGCTTTTGAGCACCCTTTTGAAACCATAATGAAGTAATGGGACACACTCAGACACCCTTCTTAGCTCAACTGTAAGTCACTGTGGATAAAAGTGTCTGCCAAAAGAATACATGCATTTTCAATGAAATTACATCAACCAGTCTAATGCTACCCTTGGACTACGATTATCCACCAGTCCAATAGTCAACAATCTTGTTTTTGCACAGAGAATAAATGTCAAAGTGCGTCAATCCCTACTAATCTATAGACGTCTTGCAATGCAGATTCATGCATCACAATCACTTCTCACTAAATTTCAGACACCTGGGAGCTAAACATATGAATGCTGACCATTACGATCAAGCCCGAATTCACACACTTTAGACATCAGTTAAATACGGAGGTGTGACAAATGAAAGGAAAAGGCACTATAACCTGACTTAATCAGGTGTTGGCCCAGCACTAGAACAGTTTATCTTAGTATACAATGGATGAAATAAGTATTGAACATGTTAACATTTTTTTCAGTAAATATATTTCCAATGAGCTTATTCACCAGACATCAGTATTAACTCAAGAAATCCAAGATTAAAAGTCCATAAATTAAGTTAGGAAGCATCGTGGTGTGGGACTGTTTTTCATCACATGGTACTGGCAGACTTCATATAATTGAAGGAACGATGAATGGAGCCCTTTACTGAGAGATTCTTGAGAAGAATCTGCTGCCATCCACCAGGATGATGAAGATGAGACGTGGGAGAAACTTCCAGCAGGACAACGATCCAAAGCATACAGCAAAGGAAACTCTCAACTGGTTTCAGAGACAAACAAATCAAGGTGTTAGAATGGCCCAGTCAATCACCTGACTCGAATCCAATTGAACAAGATTTCAAGACAATATGTTTAGAAGAATGGGCCAAAATCACACCTGAATACAGCAGCTAATTAATTTCTTCATACAGGAAGCGTCTTGAAGCGGTCATTACAAACAAAGGCTTCTACACTAAGTATAAAATTTATTTCAGTTAGCGTGTTCAATACTTTTGTCATTCCTCTTTATTACACGTCATTTATGGATTTTAATGTCGTGAATTCTTTATATTTGCAGAATTCTTGAGTTAAAACTGATGTCTGGTGAAAATTTCATGTGAATAGCCTCACTGGAAAAATGTTGATGCATTCAATACTTATCGCCCACACTGTAGCTTGTAAAATTCTCTGGAAATGTATGGGAGGGAGGAGCATTCTTCCAAAAGATATTCTCCCACTGATCACGGTAGTAAAGAGCACTGAGATCTGACGAGATCATAGCATATGATTACATCCTCATTTCTAACCGTTCAGTGACTTCTCATAACCTTGTGGATAGGTGCATTTTCATCCTGAAAGACATCATTCTGTTTTATCTCATTTATTTGATTTTTTTAATACACTTTCTTTGAAAGTTCCCCAATGAAAGACAGCATGAGGATGTAGTGAGACCACCAAATTTTTAAAGTTTGTTTTTTATTAGCTACATCATACAGTAAACTGGAGTTTGCTCATGCCATTATCGCAGGCAGGACCGATCACAACACCCGAAGTAGTGCAGAGAAGGAGATAGGGAAAATGTGCGATTAATATGGTAAATAGTATATGGTCTGCACTTGTATAACGCCTTTTAACCTTAACAGTTCTACAAAGTGGTTCTTCTCATTCACACACACAAGCAAGTTGCTACCCTGCCATCAAGAACAGGCTGGGGATCGAACCGCCAACCGTGCGATTAATGGACAACCCACTCTACCACCTGAGCCACAGCCGCCCTAAGACTTTAAGACTAAAGACTGACTTTAAATAGCTTCATTATGAAAGCAAGAAAATATCCAGGATTAATGCAGATATACAGTACTTGCAAACACCCCACATGGAAAATCCCGAGTGGAGTTGGAGTGGACGGCCCGTTTCATCACTTAGTATTCCATGTATTTCCTTAGCTGGAAACACCTTAAACTGACAGAGATCAAGACTCTCTTCATTGATGCCTGAAATTTGTTTTTATTTCACTATGGGGAATTAAGAGTAGTCAGCTACTTATTTGAATAACTAGTTGATTAGTAAAACTTGAGTCCATATTGTGCAACAGTTAAAGTAAAAATATTTATGAACACCACCCTGTCCAGGGTGTACCCGGCCTTGTGCCCGATGATTCCTGGGATATGCTCCAGGTTCCCTGTGACCCTGAAAAGGAGTAAGCAGTAGAAGATGGATGGATGGATGGATTTATGAACACCAGCTAATCGCACAGAAGTTCATAAATTCTTGACCATTTTAGATTTGAACTATTTTTGAATTTTCCAAATGGTAGTCTGAGGAAAACAAGAGTCCATCTGCTATGAAGGTTGCAATTGCAATAGTAGAGATTCTGAGTGGTGTCCTGAGGGCACCAAAGCCACAGGCAACCAGGCTAGGTGTGCAGATCTGATTCGTCTGGTTTCGCCCACTAGTGAAAGTAGAAGTCGGAACCAAGGGCTTGTTGGCCAATTATGTGACCTAGTTTAGTGAATTTAGTGCAACATGCAAAATATCAGCAGAAAGGCTTACAGTACATGGCCAGCTGGGGATTAGTACATTTTCTTCCAGGATGCTCTCTTGCTCTATTGTGGGAGGACCAGAATCATAATACATTGACTTGGCATTGGTAAAGGTTGATTTTCTCCTTTACCAAACTTGTCCAGATGTGGTACACCAATTCTGTGTGCAGATACCACTCTCCTGGACATGTGTGATGTTTTGACTGCTGCACCATTGTATAGTCACAGTAGTTCAGACACTCTTAGTGAGGCTAAACATGGATAGGCTTAGTTGAGCAGCTTCAGTGCAAGGTAAACAGAGGCATTCAACCTTGTGCTGTGATGATGCTTGGGGTTACACATGACAACACACATCTCTGTGGTACCACACCGCACCTTAACTGATGAGAGAGGCATCTCTCATAAGCTAGAGTTTGTCCTGCTCTCCCTGTCTGTGATATTTGGGGTCAAAACCCACTTGTGAAAGTCTCACAGTATCAACATGGCCAATAGAAATACCACTACGGCCGCCTTCAGCAGTCCTAGCATCTGCAGAAGAACCCGATAGCAAATGTAGCAGCCTAACTGAATCTGACTGGTGAGTGCAGTAATATCTGCTATGTGTTGAGGTGACAGGGTACTATTCTGAGTTCACTGTGAGACTGAGCACAGTAATGCGATCAAGGAGTCTAAGACATATCCTGAATGGTGTGGCCAGTTGTCCAAATACAACTGTAGCCTGATACCTTTAACCATTACAGGAGAAAAAAAAAGACACCTAGGGAAAGAGAGAGCCCGGCGGGTAAAAACCTTTAACTGGCAGTTAGAAGGGGTGATACTGAACATTATTTACAGAGGCCTAATTTTGTGATCTCTCACTTTTGTTGGATTTAATGTCCGTGACATATAAACCAGCACAAGCCTGCATTTTGACAGAATGAGAATGAAATAAGCCTGTGCTCCCAGAACCAGCTGATGTCATGGTTAAAGATTTGCAACACTTTAATTGCACACAAGAGGCATCCAATCGTCTGTACATGGTGGAAAAGTGGAGTGGGAGTGAATACTTGTTCAAGGCATTGTAATGCTATAATATCACCAAACCATGTCATTTTATAGCCTAAAACAGCACGACAGACATTAATGTAAATGGTTTTAGTTAAATTATTTGTATATGGAGGGTTTAAATCAAACGCCATTTATTCACCTCCTATTATTATGACATATTAGGTGTCAATTTGAGAGTGCATGAATTGAGGTGAGCTAGGTAACTGATTAGTTAGCTAGATTAGTTAGGTCAGACGATATGTCTAGCTACATAAACAACTTGGATTCCATCAAATAATTGTAGCCTGCTGAATGTGTTAATGCATAGTTACTTCATATTTCCAGGCTTCCAGTTGTAATGACAGGTCAAGAACTGTCATTAAGAATAACAATAACAGAGTGTAATAAAGTCAAAATTTTCAAAACTTTCCCTCTAAAGAGCTGACTGAGGATCTGAAAATGAATCTAATTGAAGCCTACAAAGCAACTGTGGAAGTCAAAAGACCAAGAACACTCTCAGACTGAACTGCATGTATGCAAGAGAGAAAGGCAACACAAACCCCCACATGATACTGGAACTGCACAGGTGTGGTGGTGCTCTGGTCCACTTTGCAGTTTTGCCTGCACAAACATGATCTGTATGGACCCTTTAGTCATCACAAGGAACCCTTACCTGCATTACAAAAGTGACTTTCTGATGTATGCAAAACATTATCTAGATAACCCCAAGGCATTTTGGAAATAAGTGCTCTGGACTGATGAAGTAAAAAAGGAACTCTTTGGTAACAATCACCAATGGTTATGTTAAGGGGTGGGGAAAAAGAAGCAGCATTTGATGAAAAGAACACCCTGCCAACTATTAAGCATTGGGTGGATCCGTTATGCTTTGGGGTTGTGTGGCAGCCAGTGGCACAGAAAACATTGCACACGTAGATAGAAGCATGGACTCCAGTAAATATCAGCAAATGTTACACAGGCAGTCAAGAAACTGAAGCTATTGACTTCTACAACAGGACAATGATTAAAACGTGCCTAAAAATCCACCATGAACTACTTTAACAAACAGAAGCTGGAGCTTTTGGACTGGCCATCACAACCCCCTGACTTGAACATTACTGTAAATATGTAGATCTTAAAACATGCTGTGCATGCAAGACGGCCCACAGAAAAGTGGATGAAAAGAAGAATAGATTCCTTGCTAGCTGTGATGTTATTAAGTACTGATTAAGTAGGAAGTCCAAACCTGTGTTTACTTCGTTTCACTTGAAAAAAATCAACATTCAGGAGCAAATCTCTTCCGTAGTGATACTTAACAATGGACCAGCATTATTAGGTCACGAAGACACACACACACTGTGGGTGCTTGGCCATGACACTGGCTGGGCAGAGCAAAGCCAGTGTCAGTGTCTTCCTTGCTCAGTGATGACTTTGAAGGACGAAAGATGGGCTAGTGAGAAAACATGCAGATTACATACTCAGTGTTTCCAAGAGTGTTGCTTACCCTTTTACAAACGTTTGGAAACACTCGACGGACACTCGAAGTGGTCTTGTGAAACCTCAAGGCTGAAGTCTAGGGTCATATTGTTATATTCTAATAAAGGAGATGGACCCAACTTTAGTCAAATAACCAAAAAGGCTGGCAGGTGGGAAAAGTGCTGTTCCTTATGATCAGATTTATGCTGACCCATGTGCTGCTCAGTCTTTATGTAGAGTTTGGTGGAGGTGAAGGTAGAGTGGCTTCTTCGTAAGGAGAGTGAGTTTCTTCCTCTTGAAATCAGTTGGCTTCTTGTACCTAAGATCACGGTCGCACACGTTAGACTATCCCATATCCAAGACTGCTACATGTTCAGTATCCACACAACTTTTGATATAACTTTCACTGGATTGAATCTCAGCTGTACAAGCATTGCCCCACCATGCCATTAAAACTACCACAGGACAAACTTTATATGGGTATAAAGAAACAATTTTAAAATGAATACAAATGTACAAATTACAATGTTAACATTCAGAGGAATCCTTTTACTTTTATATGTACATACTGTATTACAAACCCACCATCACTATCTGATTTTTATATATTTTTTATATATATTACTCACAGCTCGATCACAATGGGACCAGGTTTAATTTCATCCATCTCCATAAAGGCAAAACACTTGGTACTGGTGAACAACTTCTTGGGCTTGTAGTGTTTGAACTCAAAGAAAATAGCAGCACCTACAAATACAGGAAAACTCGATCACAGAGACCCAAAAACAAATGAGAACTTTACACTGTTAAAGATCTATTATTAAACAGATGACTTATGCCAGTCATTTCATTCAATGACTGAGTGACTGACTAATACCTAATACTAAATAAAAAAACTAAACATCTGCAATCTACTCACAGTCCAGTTATGGCCTAGTTAAATATTAATTAAATCCAATTCAATTTTATTTCTATTTTGCCATTAACAACAGACATTGTGATAGAGCAGCTTAACAGCTATCTGAATGTAGATTTAGATCTCCAATGATCAAGCCAGTGGCGACAATGGCCATTACTCTTCCACAGCTGAGTGCGTTAAAAGGATCTTCAGTACCGGCATCAGGGTCTTTTGTGATTCCTGAAGAAGTTTTCAGCTTCAAATCTACATTTGAAGTTATACATTGAAGAATGGGCGAGTTAAATATTACACAGGTTCAATAGTGACTATTCAATATTCAACAATACTTTCTATAAATTTTTTTTATCCATTCACAACACCTCATAGCCGACTTCCCCAACTTAATACAGGACCTCGCAGGGTTCTTGCCACATTTGACTCAGAGATGGGGAGTAATAGTTAATTTTATCTTGAGTAATATTTTGTTATTACAATTTTAGCTATTATCATGTACCAACTTAGGAATTACTGTACATTTTTAAATGCTGTGTTTTATTAAAGCATTCCACTGACCCATCAGGTTTGGAGGTAGTATAATTTCCAAGAATTCATAAAGTTTTTATAGTGCACGTTACATGAATGATCGAGTGACCAGGGCTGTGTTCAGGATCCCGAAACCATTCGGGTCCCCCTTTTCAAAACAAATAACTTGGCAGTTTTGTTACAAGTTGTTAGATAGTTCTCCACCAGGGTTTCAACCTGCACATGAAAATTTGTAGCGGATTTGTCAATGTTTTTTACGCAAGATGTTTCTCAAGTGGCCCAGTAGTTTGGTCTGTTTAATGCAATCTGCTCTGCATAACACTGAATCACAAAGGAAAAGGCAAATGAACCGATTAGTAGTGTAATGAATTATGAACTGTAATACAAGGTGTCTCAAAATTCTCCACACATAGGGGACTTGTACACCAGCAGCATGTCGGTTATGCAGTTGGTCAGCAGATGTTCATGTCCTGGACATCCTCTTCTTCTCAATTATTTTTGAATTTGTCAATAATTTTGGCGACAGTGTGGTGTGCTTGCTGTGTTTCCTGTTAAAGTCCACGCAACCTTGCGACAGCTTCCCGATCCAGCCTGTCACGGTTCCTCCTTGAGGCAAGGTGCTCTAGTGCTCATCTGTTGTGACATTTGGACACGTGTGTTTTGTTTACGTTTGTCATGTCTCCGTCCCGTTTCATTGGTCAGATTGCCACATGTGTCTGAATTGCAATCAGCTGGAAGTGGTTAGAAGTTAATTCATGCCGGCTTATATACGGCGCGCCGTACTACACAAGGCGCGGTTAATTAAACTTCGTATCACGTTACATGTTAGTTGTAGTTCACGCTGGGTTATCCGCTCCCAGATCCATGTCCTATTTCACGTTCGTGTTCATGCATGTTTATGTGTTTATCTACCCTGTTTCTCCGTATCATGACCTGTATCTCGCGCTTACCCGATTTATGCCTGTTTGCTGTTCGCCTGACCTTCGCCTGTTTCTGGACTATACACTTGGATTACGTTTTGGATTTGTCTGCCTGTCTCTTTATAAATAAACTACACTCGTTCTTATATGCGATTACATCCGTCCTTTATCCGCTCCGTCACGATTTGTGACACAGCCATGAGATTTCAATACGTTCTTTTTATGCCAAAGCACGGCAAAACTAGTCCCGTTATCCATAGTTTGCATGATTTATAGAAGGATTTATACTAAAAATGGTTGAATATTTTAACAAAGAAATTTTACTAAAGCAGTTTTTAGAGAAATACAGTAGGTCTAAAGGATTTTTTTTGCATTTGAATGAACAATGGTATAACAAAATTAAAGAAGAGAAGAAGAAAAAAAAACACAAGAGCAAAAATATCATTATTTTGACCTTTTGGTAGCTTCTCAAGATGTTTCTGGATTTCCACATCTACATCGAAATGAATGTATGTATCTTCTTTATGTGTTGACACTGGAGTGTCCTGAACAGGGTTTAAATCAACACCATCCAAGTCTGTAGTAGAGGAAAAACAATGTACATCATATGAGGTAAGTGCTCTACTATTTTTAAATTCTATACTATTATGAGGCTTCATATAAACAAACAAACAAAAAATTATTAAGGAAAATCAGCATCATACCTCGGACACTAATTGTCATGTAAGGTTCAATGCATTGCCCTGCATCTTTTAAACCAATCTTCTCGATTTTCAGAGTAAGCAGCGTCATTCCTGGCTCTGAGGGAAGACGTGGTAATAAAGTACCTGTTGAAAACAATAAACAACAACAATAATAATAATAATAAAAATAATAATACCAAAATTCCAAATTCATCAGGGATATATAACTTCAGGTCTGTGGTGTAGCCTTGGTACAACTTTATGTATAGTCGGTGAGGACAAAGAGACAGGCAAATCATGCAAAAATCATTTATAATGACCAAAAAATATATCCTTGTATTATACTTAAATTGTATCCTTTTGAGAGAATTACCTTGAAGTGCTGTTTTTTTGTTTGTTTGTTTTTTTATCTTTGGATGTAATGTTAGCTAAGCTATTAATACAGCTAAATTAGGAATAGCTAAGCAGCAGTGTTCAGTGATGTTATAATATTTGTTATATTCCCAACTGATAAATGTGATTATGTCAACATTAATCAGGCAACTAACAACTTAAGCTAGCTCTAGCTACATAAAAAGCCTATATCAGTGGTCAGCAACCCTTTTCATTGAGATCTACCTTCCAACCAAAATTTAACACACCTCTTTTAGCTGATCAAGAACTTCTTAAGGCAATGATTAGATGGTCAGGTGGGCAGGATTATGGTTGGCACTAAAGTCTTCAGGAAGGTAGATCTCCAGGAACCGGGATGGTGAAAACTGCTACACAGGTAAACAAAGTCTAATACTGAAGCCTCCAATTACTCATGTTTTTTGTCATTTCCTGCATGTATGCTGTCTGGTGTAGCGATAGACAAACCAATTATGAACATTTGCAATATTTCAAGATTTTATTTGCCACATACACAGTTATATACAGTATATAACTTGCAGTGAAATGAAAACCTGGCCTACTCCCCTCGGTGGTATGGTGGTATAATATGGTAGTATGATTGGCAGCATCAAAAGATAAGACAAATAACGTGCATGTAAGTTGTCTGTGTTGCACTTCAGACCAATAAGTCATCCTGAAATTGTATGAGCCTTGATTGTGAAGCACAGATCATACCTGGAAATCCTAGTCAGACCAATACTGTTGAACATGGAAACTGGTTTTAGTTAGATAAAAGTATTTTTAGGAGTACTGGCTGGATGACTTCACATTTAGCAACTGACATATGGTAAACCTAAGTCAATAAGTAAACTAAAACTACTATTAACTTGAGACTCAAACATATATCGCTCTAGATGGCCTGCCGTGTTGCCTATTGCTAATGCAAACATGTTTTTCGTCTATTATTACCCCTTCATATACACAGAATCTTTATACATCTTTAGACAAAGTGCTTCTGAAGCTGTAGACGGTGAAACCAGTTGAATTTTGAAATGGTTAATGATGTAATGGTTGTTGTCATCAACAAGGGTTCCAAGAATTTAGATGAGCTATATATTTTTTCCCCACAATCCATCTAATTTCATGAAACATATATTTAATACATGAAACAAATACTTATTTCCCCTCACTGTATAAACATTCTAAAGTTTATTATCCTGACCGAAACATGTGTGAATCCACTTCCTGCTCATTGGGTTTTACACCGAGCATTTATTAAATTAGAATGCTTCAATGAGCTTTGGACTTCTTTTCACCGCTTCATGGCTCACAATTAAACACATGCACGAGAAAGACACAAGAGAGAAACTTTGTACTCTATACTTAATACTTTACTACAGCTACTATATACTGTATTTTTCATATATTTACATTGAGGGAAAAAGAGCTCCATTTTGGTCTCCTCTGACCACAACACTTTCACCCAGTTGTCCTCTGGTGGTCAGATGAGTCCAAAATGGAGCTCTTTGGCATCAACTCAACTCACCGTGTTTGGAGGAGGAGGAATGCTTCCTATGACCCCAAGAAC
>JAOUWY010000043.1:9118622-9131374 GCA_025728095.1 Prietella phreatophila
AATGAGTTCTGGAGGTGTCTCTGAGCCCATGCAGTGATTTTTACTATAGAATCATGCCTGTTTTTAATGCAGTGCCGCCTGAGGGCCCAAAGATCATGGGCATGCAATATTGATATTCACCCTTGTGCACAGAGATTTCTCCAGATTCTCTGAATCTTTTGATGATATTGTAGAGAAATTGTAAATGTAGTTTTTCACAGATGGGTGAACCTCTGCCCATCTTTACTTCTATGAGACTCCTCCTCTCTAAGATACTCTTTTTATACCCCATCATGTTACTGACCTGTTTCCAATTAACCTCCAGTGGTTTCTTTTTAGTAATACTTACTTTTCCAGCCTTTTGTTGCCCGTCCCAACTTTTTTTTTAGATATGTCGCGACCATCAACTTTAAAATGACCTTATTGTTTTCTTTAAAATTATTTTAGATTTTACTCAGTTTAAACATTTGATATGTTTTCTATGTTCTATTATGAATAACACGGGTTTACGAGATTTGCTAATCATTGCATTCTGTTTTTATGTACATTTTACACATGCGTCCCACCTTTTTTGGAATTGGGATTGTAGTAGTAATATTAATAATCTATAGTAATAACTTATACACTTGTATGGCGAATGCTTCAAGTAAAACATGAAAAAAATGAGAGTGAGTGAAAAAAACTTTCCCTCTTAAATTGAGTCATTAATCATCGTGAGTTAGCAATTATCATTTTTATTTTTCAGTTCACTTCAATTCACGTATATTTATATTTATATAGTGCTTTTGACACTGGACATTGTGAGGTCGAGGGGATTCAACAGCATCCAAACATCCCTGTATACCAAACACCCTATGCCCATGATACCTCCAGATCTGTGTCTCTACCTAAGAGAAAAGCTTATTAACATAAGGCTTGACTAAACAAATATATTTTAAACCTAAACACTGAAATTGTGTCTGAGGCTGTCCTGAACACTACTTGGAAGGCTGTTCTTGTAACTGTGGGGCTTTGTAAGAGAAAGCTCTGCCCACTGCTTAAGCCTTCATTATTTGCCACACCAACAAAGACCCTGCATATTTTAATTGAAACAAGTGTGACAGATTATAAAAGACCAGAAATTCGCTCAGGTATGGTGGTGCCAGACTATTCAGTGCTTTATAGGTCAATAGTAGTATTTCATAATCAATGCAAATTTTTACTAGGAGCCAATGCAGTGTGGATAAGGTAGGGGTGATGTGGTCATATCTTGTTTATGCACCTACTGGAATATCTAGACAGCAAAGCATTACAACAATAATCCAACCTAGAGGTAACAAAAGCATGAACGAGGTCTTCTCGTAGAAGTACTGCCTTTCCTAGGAGGAAATGTCCTTTACATTCCTCAATTTTATTAAGCTGGTGTCTCTCATCTGGCTTTGATGAAAGAACTGTCTGTCATCAGTATAACGTAATACTATGTGCTAGACGTATCTCAGGAATCTCAGATTATGCCCATCAGATCGTCCGTCATGCCTTCCAGCCTGTTTTACCAACTTAAGTTCTATTAACTTTTAGAAAGTGTGGTTTACCGTGGAGCACTCAGGCCTGGGGGGTCTAAAATGAACACACACTGACTTCTTGCATGGTCATAAAGACATCCCACTTTATTCATGCAAACCAAAAGTATTTATACACATTGATAACAGCAGTGTGTAGACGGTTTCTACTGGTCCAGGTGTCAGACAGATTGAAACAAAACACACAGCACATAGTCATAATATACAATAAGTCCTGTGTCATGTTGACACGGAAATACATAATAATAGAATCAAGGATAGCAGTTGATCAGCTTATTCAAAGAGGTAATTAAATTAATTCAAGACTTAATTCAAGTTAATAAAATGATTACATTAATCATAGGTATTTGATAGCAGTTCATAATATAAGAGGGTACATAATAAAAGAGAATTTCCTTTCACTATGTTAACGAATAATTTGACCCAGTGGTAACATGTACAGCGGGGGAAATACTGAACGTATCAACATTTATTTCAGTAAATATATTTACAATGAGGCTAGTCATGTGAAAATTTCAACAGGCATCAGTACTAACGAAAGAAATCTGTAAATATAAGATTAAAGTCCATAAATGAAGTTATGTGTAATAAAGTGGAATGACAGGAAAAAACTATTGAACACGCTAACTGAAATATATTTAAGACTTAGTGGAGAAGCCTTTGTTTGTAACGACAGCTTCAAGACGCTTCCTGTATGAAGAAATGAATGGGCCGAAGTATTCAGGTGTGATTTTGGCCCATTCTTCTAAACATATTGTCTTGAAATCTTATTCAATTGGATTCATGTCAGGTGATTGACTGGGCCATTCTAACACCTTCATTTTTCTTCTCTGAAACCAATTGAGAGTTTCAGTTGCTGTATGCTTTGGATCGTTGTCCTGCTGGAAGTTCCTCCCATGTCTCATCTTCATCATCCTGGTGGATGGCAGCAGATTCTTCTCAAGAATCTCTCAGTAAAGGGTTCCATTCATTGTTCCTTCAGTTATATGAAGTCTGCCAGTACCATGTGATGAAAAACAGTCACACACCACGATGCTTCCACCTCCAAACATCACTGTTGGTATAGTGTTTTTAGGGTGATGTGCAGTGCCATTTCTTCTCTGAACATGGTGTGTAGTATGACAGCCAGAAAGTTAAATTTTGCTCTCGTCTGACCAGACTATAGTCTCCCAGTATTTCATAGGCTTGTCCAAATGAGTTGTAGCAAACTTTAAACGAGCTTCGACAAACGAGGCGAGCGTGAGCAGTGGAGTGAATTACCTATTGTTTTTTCTGTGACGATGACACCTGCTGCCTCCAAGTGTTTCAAGCTCTTTCTGAGTGGTCCTTGGCTCTTGGGCGACTCTTCTGACTTCCTGGTCAGAAATCTTGTGAGGAGCTCCTGTGTGTGGCCGGTTGATGATGGCGTGATGTTGCTTTCACATGCAGATAATGGTCCCAGTGGTGCTTACTGGAGTATTCAGAAGTTTTGAAATATGTCTCTATCTGATTCCATCAATATGTTTTGCAACAATAAGGTTCCAAAGGTCTTGGGAGACCTCTTTGCTTTTACCCATCATCAGATGTTTCTTGTGTGACACCTTGGTAACAAAAAGCCTTTATATAGACCATCAATTTACTAACCCAGCTGATATTAATTTGCACAGATAGGGAATATAATTACTTACAGATTTCAAATGGTTCCTTGCCTTACCTTGCCGTGGAGAACTGCTTTTTCTTAACATGTTCAATACAAAACAGAACCTTGTGGAACAAACTGATCACAATGAGTCAAATATGATCTTAGCCAGCAACGTTTTCTAGTCAATCAATGAGAACAGTATGAGCAGTAGTATGATCACTAGTATTAAAAACTGCACTAAGGTGAAGCAACAGAAGGACGGTGACAACCCTAATTGGAGGCCAGTAGTATGTCTTTTACCACTTTCACCAGCGCTGTCTCTGTGCTGTAATGAGGCCTAAATCCTGCCTGATCCATTTCATAAATGGTGTTCCTATGTAGGTATGAGCATTACTACTGTGCTACAACCATTTTCTAGGCTCTTAGATATAAAGGAGCAGTTTTATACTGGCCTATATTTGAGGAGCTGGCAGGGGTCAATGTGTGGTTTTTTTAATCAGGGGTTTGATAGCTGCTAGTTTAAAGGATTTAGGCACATAGCCAGTGTTCAGGGAAGAATGGATTATTTGTAATAGAGATTTTGATTGTTCTGGTAGCATCTGTTTGAAGAAATGTGTATGTAAGGGATCTAGTACTCAAGTTGAGGATTTTGATGAGGAAATTAGTGAAATTATTTCAGTCTGTCGAAGAGGAGTAAAGCATTCTAATCACTGGTCTGATGTGGTTATATTACCATCAGTCATCACTACTAAATACTGATGTTGTGCATACTTTTGTGGTGGTCTAATTCCACCACAGTTCAGTTAACATAACCTGCTGTAATCTACATCACCAAACTGCACTGGTATGGGGCCAGAGCACACTACTGCACTGGTAATTTCCTTCGCTTAATTACTCAACACTACAATATTAGTCTTAGTAACCTCTGACTGATGAAGGTGTATATCATTGACCCCTACATGAATGATTATCTTTGAAAACCTATGTTCATCTAAGATCCTAAGATTACCTGCTATGTCCGGTGTCGTGGCTCCTGGTATACCCCTAAATAAAGCTACTGGTGCCCCTGAAGGCCTAGCTAATTGCATGAATTGTAAGATTAATTCTATTATAACCAGAGCTCTTTCAGCAGGCTTCTCAGTGGATGCTTCATGAAGTGGAGATGAGTGGTGCTCCTGTTGGCAGGCCTCAGCATTAGCTTTGAATTTGTGATTATGCTGCTGATTCGTCACCCATTCACCCTGCTCTGTGTTAGTTACCAAAAATTGGATATATGTGCCCTACAGGATGCCTATGCCCTGTCTAATATAAAGTTTAGTCTAACTTCAAGTAAATCATATGAAACTGAAGTTATCAACTGTTCAATGATGGAGACTGGATTGTAAACTACGGCTTCAACTAATGATTATTTTCATAATCGATTATTATAATTATAATTATTTGGCCGATTATTTTTTCGATTAATCGGATGGGGGAGCAAACTTTCAGTACCATTTTTTTGGTTATTTAAAATAAATCCATAAACTGAGTGTTACAAATATAAATTTCAGACTAAAACTTTACACAACTGTTTGTCCAGTTATATAAGACTGAAAATAACCCAACACACACACACACACACACACACACACACACACACACACACACCAGAATATTAACTGAGGACTGTAGTTTAATTCAGTGCTTTTTGTGCATCCATAAAAATAATGCATAATTAATTATATTATAAACTAATATATAAGTTTATATTATATAATAACAAGGTAATGTTGACATAAACAGTAAACTGAAGAAAGTCATTGTGTCATGATTTCCCCTTGAGACAGCGCTGCAGTATTGCAGTATGCTTGGAAAACCGAAGCGTGTGCACGAGCCAGATGCGTGAGCACGTAGTGAACACACGCTTTTCGGCCTGCAATGACAGTGACTTGGTTACGAAGGACACGTGCTTTTGTTATAGTTGTGTTCTGTCTCTGCCCTGTTTTGTCATTGGTTGTTTCCCGGGCGTGTGTCAGTATTGTTTTCAGCTGTCCGTGTTAACCCTTGATTATGTTTGTCATTTAAACCCCTCGTGTCTCTGTGCACTTTGCGCAGTATTGAGTTTAACTCATTACCAAGCGGTTGTTTCCCGGTTCTCGTTTCATGTTTCATTCTATTGAGCTTGTTTCTCGTTTCACATTTTTGATTCTAGCCTCACCCAGTTCATGTTGGTTTGTATATCGCCTGACCTTTTGCCTGTTAATAGACCACGCTTTGGATTACCATTTTGGATTTGTCTGCATATCTCCTTTAATAAAAACCTCTTATCTGCATTTGCATTTGGCCTTAACTCTATTACATAAGAACGTGACACATTGTTGGTGACTCTGGGTATCCGCGAAAGCTAGTGGCGTCGCATTATGTGTCTATGACGTCACGCGCCATGCTTATATCCGGCTTATGCTTATATGTATACTTAGTTAAAAAAAAACCCGCTAGAGTTCCTTTAAAGATGATACTACCTTTCTAAAATCCACACACTAGATGGTAGAGTATATAGTGCATAGTGTAAGTGTACAGTACGTCATTTGGGACACAATTTTAGTATTTACTCTCCGATGTGTGTTTTCAGTACATAAGTAACATAGTGAGTAAATACGCCCTGTGCCACGTGCAGACCAACTAATTGATATTGAGATTAGTTGACAACGATTTTCATAATCAATTATTATCGATTTTATCGATTAGTTGTTGCAGCTGTAGTGTAAACTGTTCGTAGCAATTGCAGTAATTGAGGCTACCCAAGAAAGCACATCCACAGCCATCTTTATGGTATCTATGTGGTACCATCCATAGTAACCGCATAGTGATTTTTAGACTATCAATGTGGGGCCATGTGTAGCTCAACTTAGAGAGAGAGAGAGAGAGAGAGAGAGAGAAATTTTTCTATGAAGTACCTTGGGCATGTCATACAGTACATGCAGATGGTGTACATACTGACCCAGTAAGATCTCTGTCTTGCAGAGCTGGCCCTGACTCTCCTATCTGTTGTGAAGTGCTTTTAGGCTTTTGCTGGGTACTACCTTTTTTTTGATGGTTGATTTTCAATGGTTCAAAAGTAGAAAAGCCCTTGAATTGCCTTACATTGGGGTATCAGCTACCCAAAAAGAAATGGAAACTACAAGAGAGAGAGCACATAATGAAACACTTTGCAACTTGATCTTCCTTTCCAGGATGAGTGGACCGCTAAACATGAGACTGATTTCATGGCCATTATTGAGATTTTCTACACCTATTCTTGCTTTGACAAATTCTAAGCTGGAAAGCTGCAAGTAATAGCTTATGCCATTTAAGGGTTATCAGTGAAGAAAACTACTTTACCCATGAGTTAGAATATCTGGCTTTAAAATGGGCAGTTTGTGAAACATTCAGTAATTGATTGTTTGGTGTCGACCTTACATTCGACAACAACCCCCTGACCTATGTTATGACTTGAGTAAAGCCTGATGCAGCTGGAAACCGCTGGCTATCTCTTTAACATCAAATACAGAGCACTACATGTAAACACACACTCCACACACTACATGTAAATACACACTCCCTTGAAGATCAAGCATTCCTACTGGAAAAAGAGGAAATTGATGCAAGGGAAGAGATGTCAAACACAATGCTGTCTGGAATATTTGACCACCAATCAGTTGCACCTGTGAGGGGTAAATGTTCTGCTGTCAAGTGCCTCTTTATGGTTCTGAAATCCCTGAATGCTTTATCTTCCCTGGCAGGAGACAGTACCAAGAATGGTACATGATGATTAGAGTAGACATTAGCTCTGGGATGGTGTCTAGCCCTAGAAGCGAGTGGACAATGGAGATGTATGTTATCAACTTGTCAATATAGAGCGACAGACTTGCATGTTGTTCATGACGACACTGGCCATTTTGAATCTGATCGTAGTTTTCATCATTGCCCATGGATGACTATAGATATTGATGAACAATGCTGCATGTATGAAAGGTGTTTTAGGAGAAAGGCAAATCTTCCGAGAGCTGCCCACAAGGAAAATATAATCACCCCACTGTATCACCCACTGTAGCTTGTGTGCATGGACTGTCATTCCCTCAAACTAGACAGCTGAGACATTTGCCATTTAATAGTCATTATTTTACTTTACTTTACAAATTTTATCACAAACTTGTGGTGGCACAAGCACTTTGGGAGTTCATTTTGTGATCAGAGGAGAGATTTTGAGGACAGTCACAGACTATCAAAGAGCTGTTTTCATTGATTGGAGCAGAAACGTTAAGAAATACACCATATTATCTCTGTGAGAACCCTGTTGAGAAGTTCAACAGAACACTCCAGAGTATGCTTGAAACTCTATAGAGGAACAACCACTGACCACAAATTACCACCGGAGTTGTTGCCAACCCCTTGTCCATGCATATAATCGCACAATACATGACAGTATCAGAATTTCATCATATAAATGTTTGGCAGACAACCTATGTTGCCAGTTGACCTCATCCTTGGTACCAGTCCTGCGGTTAAGGGCTAAAGAAGCCATTCAGAATATGTTAAGCAACTACGACAGCACCTTCTGGACTTACTCTGTTGCGGCTAAGAATTCTCACAAAATGGGACTGAATATCGAAGCAAGATTTGACGAAAATATTAAAGCTGCTGAGGTGTATCCAGGACACGGGGTTTTAAATAAGAGTTGTGCCATAAAAGGGTGAAGGAACTCATTGTACTCTCCATGAAGATCTTCTACCCTGTGGGTTCCTACCAATATTCCAGCTGTAGGTCCCAAGCCTGACCAATCCAGATAATTGAGAAAGGAGGCCACACAAGGCAGAGGAGCCTTGTGTGGCCTCTGAGGAAATCTGAGGAATTATTAACCATTGAGGCAGATGGCTGTGTTTTGAGAACTCATAGAGAGGATGCTACCAGTGTACTTGTTGTGCAGGAGTGCTGCCAACCACCTTCATGTTCCCCAGTGCATCATGAAAAGATATCAACAACAGAGTTAAACCCACATGCCACAAAGTATGTGCTCCAGCTCAGTTAAGCCCTCAAACTGCTGAGACTGAAGTCAGCACTGATTCTATAGCTGATGTTGCTAAATTGACACAAGTGGAGCAGGTCCATGATGCGTCAGCCAGTCTTGAAGCATGTCAGGGATGCCAGGACTTTATTGTACTGTAATAGAGATAAAGCAGTATTCTGTAAAAAGCTGAGCATTGTTGTAATTGTGTGTGCAGACATTTTTTGTTTGTTTGTTTTTGATACCTTGAACTGGTGGAGTTGATTCTACTGGTGATGTTCTTAGTGGAGTTGTTCCTGCTTCTTAGATGGACCATAACTGCATTCCTCACTCATCAAATTCAAAACATATTTATGGACACTTACCGTCTGAGTGCACTCAGAGGGACTAAGTTGGGACTCTGCGTCCTTTTATTTATTTTTTATATGTGTAAATAGGGATCTGTTTTGGTTTTAGAAGGAAATACGTGAAAAGTAAGAGTAGAAATGAGGATCTGCTGATTCATAGAGTCAGTGGTAGGAGAGTAGTCAAGGAGGATGAGGACAGTTACTACAAGGAGGGCCATTTCTATAGAAACCCGACTGGTTGGCATCCATGTAGTAACTTTGGTTGAAGATATGAAGACAGGTGTCTGAGCATTGGACGTTTTTGGGTCTTGGATTGAAATGAAAGAAGGAAAACAAGTCTGTAGTTAGAAACATTAGTGGGTAGAGTATGGACTTATGAAGTAGAGGTGTGACTCGATCACACAAGATGGAAGGAACCAGACCAACTGTTAAGATGTATTGATCCTAGCAGTCACATTCAGAGAGGTTGATGGAGATTGTCTGGAGAAGTGTGGATGGTGTTGGGTCAAGTGAATCAAGTTGAATGTGAGTGACTTTCTGAGCAAAGTGTATCATGAAGTCAGCAGTAGGAGTGTGTACAGGAAGGGGAAGAATGGGTTAAGTATGGAACAATTTAGATTATGCTAATGCAATTAATGCCATTACTAGTATTCCATGTGCATATGTGTCCCTTACAGGTGGCTTCTCCAGTTTCAGACATGACCATGAGGACTTATGTGAGAGTTCCCTACAACTTCAAGAGGGTCATGATGCTGGTGCAGCTGTTGCCCTGTCTGGGGCACTACCTCACTTGCTGCCCTCCAGCCCTGATATTGAGAATGCTGAGCTGACAACTATTCTGCCGTTCTTGTACCTGGGAAATGAGCGTGATGCACAGGACCTTGACCAAATGCAAAGGTTGAACATTGGATACATTCTCAATGTCACCACGCACCTCCCACTATACCTCTATGACCTAGGGATATGCAAGTATAAACGCTTACCTGCCACCGACAGCAACAAGCAGAACCTACGTCAGTACTTTGAAGAAGCATTTGAATTTATAGGTATGGTACTGACTTCTGATTTTATCAATTAATTCACTGGTAATACCTTGAACACAGTAATCTAATAATCAAATCTTAGCTGATCAAAGATGATTCTAATGACATTTCAGCAATGAAGTGATTCTCCAGTCCAGTCATTATGAAGTTTAAGTCAGTGAGACCATACAGTATGCCAGCTTTTCCATATTCCAATCCTTATATACAGTGAGGAGAAATAAGTATTTGGACACTTTTCTTTTTTGTTTTTTAATATAAACCACCGTTAAAAAAAAGTTTGGAATCACTCAAATTGCCTTATTTTTTAAATTTTAAAAAAATTTTAATTTAATTTTTGATTTATAAAAGAACATCATTATTTTTATTGTCAATTAAAATAACAATACAGTGATCAGTAATACAGTCTAGACATTGTTAATGTTGTGAATGACCATTATAGCTGGAGTAAGCTGATTTTGTTTACAAAGTGTACTACTCCCTTCATAGAACGGTGCAGACTTGCCCTAAGCAGGATAGAAAAGGACCGTGATTCCCCACTTGAGTTCCCAGTTAGAAGCTTTATTAAATAATAACTGCAAAACAGCAGTCTCATCTTCACAGACTCTGGGATGCTGGCCTTATATACAGCGTTCCAAAGAAAAAGCCATATCTGCAACTGCCTGATGAACAGAAAATGTTAAAATAGACAAAATAACACAGACTGGACAGAGGACGAGGGGGGAGGGGGGGGGGGGTGTTATGGGCAGACAAATGAAAGTTTGATTTGCTTGGATCGTAGAAAAGAAAATTTGTAAGTTGCAGAACAAATGAAAAGATGCTGGAAACGTAGAGAAAATATGATGGTCTGGGGGTGCTTTGGTGCTGGTAATGTGAGAAATTTGCACAGGGTATAAGGAATCTTGAACAAGGAATGTTATCACTCCATTTTGCAAAGCCATGCCATACTCTGTGGATGGCACTTGATTGAAGCCAATTTCATCCTAAAAAAGGACGATGACCCAAAGCACTGCTACAAATAAATGAAGACCTATTTAGGGAAGAAACAGTCAGCTGGTATTCTGTAAGTAAAGGATTGGCCAATGCAATCACTGGATCTCAACTCTATGGAGATGCTGTGGGAGCAGCTTGACCAGATGGAACGAAAACGAGGAAGGTGCTTGAGGAAGCATGGAGTGAAATTTATTCAGACTCGTCAACAAACTGACAGCTAGAACACCAAAGGTGTTAACTGCTTTGATGAAAAAAGTTTGTAGCACTAAAATGTAATTCCCGAGCAGAAACCATTATTTCTAACCTTGTTAATGTCTTGACCATATTCTCTACTGCAACTTCTTTAATCAGTAAAAGAATGAGTTTTCATGGAAAAATGTGAAATGTTCTGAGTAATGCCAAACTTTTGAATGGTAGTGTACTTCCAGAGCACGTGTCCACTTCAAAATATGTGTTCATAAGCATAAACAAAGATAGGTTTAAAAAACAAAACTGATAGGGGAAAAAGTATTCAGATACTATATTAAGAAACAAAACAAAACAAACCCTGATAGAGTCGGACAAATGTGAGACCTGATCAATGCTCAGAATATTTGTGACGTCAATAGCTGTGACCAGTACGTACAGAGCCCTGCCATAACTGCAATATAATGGCCTTCCTTTGATGCTGCAAAGCCAACAGCAAACATGGCTACAGATACTACTATGAAAACAAAAGGTAAGATCCTTCGCTGTATGGCAGCAGCAGGAACTAAAGCTGTGAGAAGACTCTGCTGAGCAGTCCAATATTATGTTTTAAAGCAGATTAGATGAGATATTAGCAGACATGGTCCAAAAGCAAGAGCTGTTAGCAGAAATTTAGCAGACGTTAGCCTCCTCACATACAAGGACCGATGCTGATGTGCTGTCTTCATTCTCTGAAGATGAGGACAATTCGGTAAAGAGTCATCATTAACACAAACTAAAGACTGTGTAAAGAAGGAGCACAGCACAGCAGTGTCAATGAATGCCAATGGTGAAATAAAGTTCTACCCAATATGGCTGCACAAGTGTATATTCCAGTTTGTGGTATATCCACCCACATGAGTGCACATTTTAGAGCATGAAGAAACTGTGATGTGCTTAAAGAGCAGACATACTGGCTGCAGTGACTGATGTAGAAACCCTATGCTTCAGTTGTATCTGCAATATATGAGCACACAGGCCACTGGAAGGCTACCCATAGACCCATTAAATGATTGCCTCCTTCTGTCTGAGATGCAAGCAAAACATACAGACACAACAGACTGCCCTTAGACATGTATCTGTGCCGGGACATTATTTCCACAGAGATGGGATTGAAAGACCACAACAGCAAATGGAATGAGCTATACAGGATGCACCAGGGACCACATTGGTGCTACCACTGCAACCCAGAACACAGAGGAGGTTTTGTGCTAGAGCAGTGTGTGATCCAGCCTTTAAAGCAAAATTGACAAACTGACAAGGGAACCTGGTGTCAGTTCTGCTGAAAGTAGGATGGTTCTCCCCTCTACACCTAGACCTTTAAATAATCCCACCTGGTATCATAGTTTTTTGTTGTTGTTGTTGTTTGTAGCGATCTGTGATCTTTTCTAATGAATATACTTGAGCCAAAAATTTCTTGAGCATGTTAAAACAGTTAATAATGAAGAAATAAATAAATGCTATGCAAGCATCCCACCGGGTCCAGTTTGCTAACATGTTATCACTATGGTCTTTTTGTCCCATGAGGTTCATATCTGACTGCCAACTCCCATGAATTTTTGGATCCTGCTGAATGCACACTTTTTACATAAATGTGCGATTTACTCAACTGAAGCTGATAAAGATCCTTATTATATGTTGAGATTATACCCCAATGTGTAACTTCACCCCAAGGTCCAGAATGCAGAAACAGGTAATTGGACCAAGCAGACATCTCTATTTGAGACAACATCTCCTCTCAGCTCCTCCCTGAGCACAAAATAAAGTAGTGCAAAGGACACCAAAATGACCATTATGACTTATGAGCCCAAGCCTTGACCACTTCACTTAAAAAAAAAGATATATTTATAATTTAGGACTACTGTAACATACAGTGCCCTCCAGTAATATTGGCACCCTTGGTAAATATGAGCAAAGAAAGCTGTGAAAAATTGTCTTCACAAAAGTACTCGGCTCCCATGGATT
>JAOUWY010000043.1:9248871-9261800 GCA_025728095.1 Prietella phreatophila
ACACACACACACACACACACACACACACACACACACACACACACACACACACACACACACACACACACACAAATGCACACTGTTCATTCATACCACACTATCAGCTAGTATTATGCTGAGCATCTGAGCATAATTCACCTGATTCTAAATAACTGTGTAAAACAGCAATGTGAGGACGTTGGAAGAGAACGTTCGAGGAGGAATTACATCATTTACATAAGACAATGTTGCTCAAACTTTCAAGGGATTCCCCCAGAACAGCTGGATCATACAGAGGTTTGATGTTGTTCTAGTGGATATGATGAGGATCAGAATTATATCATGTGAATTCAACAAAAAAATATGAAATTCGATATGGATTGAGCGACTGAATGTAAAGACGTCACTACAAAGCATGTGCACGCAGTTTTGTGTGTATTAATGGTAAATAAATGTGACTAAGCATGAAAACACCAATATAATCTTAGTAATATATAATATAATATTAATCTATAATAATCAATATAAATTAAATATAAATATAAATATTGATTATCTATAATAATCAATATAATCAATATAATCTTAATCTTAGCTTCATCTTAGTCCAATATTTGCAATTTATCTCAGATCACTAGTTAGAGAATGGAGGATTCTTCACTCCTGGAAGGTGGGCTATGTCTAAGTTGTTAAAGGTTCTTCGGCAGAACAAACTAAAGAAACCTACTGTAGTTCTGCATCTAGAACCTACAGTTCTGCATCTAGCCTTATGTGTTCATGCAACATTTACGATTCAGGCTGTAGTTTATGTCTCACATTATGAGTTTATAGGTTACTATTTCCGGAGTCGTTCACTTAGCTCCGCCCTTCAAAATGTTACCATGGTGATATGTTTCAGTCCAAAGCCTTGAGTTGTACTTGTGTTTTTGTTGGTATAAGATGGCAGTGATTTGTAAATGTCGTAATGTAGTATGAAAGGTTAAACATTCATCAACATTCATCACTGGAACATGAACGCTGTAAAGACCAGAAAAGTTATGAAGACTAAACCCCGCCCATAACCCGAGCTTTTACCTTCTTAAGTTTTCATATGGCTCGAGGTGTGAGGATTGTTATGGATTTGCAAGTTGCAATGCTTGTGTTGGCGAATCAGGATATAAACTATGATTCAAAGAAATATTAAGGGTTAAAGGTCAGATCCGATTACAGCTGTTGTAATTCATATAATTACAAACCATATTCATATAGTGCCCATAGTTTTGAGTCATCCAGTAACTCTGAATGTCTAGTAGTTTGTTAAGTAAGGAATAAAACAATTAGGGGTGTGCTGTTATAGGCAAACAACAAACCATAGCTGAATTGTGAAGTGCGGCCCGATCTGAACTGAAGTCACTTTTACCAGTCCAGTGTTTTTTGTTTTGTTTTTTCTAAAACCATCATGCGCCAAAATCTTTTATTCGTTTTACACCAGAGCAATTTGCCTAAGATTACAATTTTATTTTATTAATTGTTTTTTTTAAAGAATGTCACTTGCGTGTTTGTTTGTTTGTTTGTTTGTTTCCGCTTTCTTGACGTTATTAAGACCAAAGAAAATGTACTGATTTTCACACAGTATTGACACTGGAGACTCCTTCCATAAATGTTAAATAAACACATCACCATATCAATGATTACTGTCTATGTCTTTCTTAAATCATAACACAATAAAAACAAGGCTTGCACTATGAGGAACATCTGCCATACAAGTTGCGGTGTACGTTGTTACTATAATATAGAAACAATAATGTAATAGAACAAGCATTCATATTTAAAAAACCTGTGCACTACTGTTATAGGAAATTAATCGACGCCTTCTGACCAATCAGAATCGAGCAGTGCTGCGCTATTATAATCATGAACGAGTTTTTACTCTCTTATCTTATTAGTTCATCAGTTACTAAGCTTCATTAAGAGTGACCTTCTTGTATATTATAAGATGAAGCCGGTTACCATGGCTACTATCGTACCACTACACGTTCATAATGGCTGACGATAACGAAAAAGCTAAAGTAGTTTGAAGCACTGTGTGTCGTTACAGCAGTGATGTCATGGCGTTCATGTACCTCACGTAGCAGTGGGTCGGAGGCGAGGCTGTCGAGGTTGACGAAGCCCTCGTAGGTCAGGTGGTGAAAGACATTGAGGGCGCGCACAGCCTCGGGCCCACGCTGCTTGTAGCCGAAAATAAGGTCAATCCACTGGTGCAGCTGACACGAAACAAACTCGCTTTCCAGAGCCTGTAAAAAGAGGAGCAGCCAATTAAAGAGGAGAGATGCAAGAAAACACAACAATGACATGCATGCTCAATCATATGAACACAAAGACACAGCATATAGCAAGGCACGTACACACACACACACACACACACACACACACACACAAACACACACACACACACTTTTATAACATGTTTGGCCACTAGAACATATATCTCTTTACACTTTTTTTGTGGCTGATTGCAAATGCAAACACACAATGCAAAATGTATTTTAGTGAACAGTTGCTTACGTATGCTTTCAGATGGAGTTCCTTGGCATCAGCCCTTTGTCCTTTATCAAAGATCTTGGACCCAAAGGCCTGTGAGTATCTGTGTGTGTGCGTTTGTGCATTAGGGGGTGTAAATAAGCAATAGGCTGATTCCTTAGCTTTCTCAAATCTCTTTTATTTTGAAGGTCCTTGGCCGTCACCGTTTGCGTCATCTCCCATGTCTGTGGTTGCAATGCTGGCTTGTGGTCAAGGACTCATTTCTGCTCTACATGTCCAGGTCTATATCTCTTTCTCTCCAAGTAAAAGTCTCGTCTGCTTTCATCTTTGCTCACGGTGCAGTCTCTCTCTGTGTGAAAGGCTGTACGTTGAAGATGAAATAATTCAATAACTTTAATGCTTTAATAAACTTTTCATTCATTTCCCCATTTTCTATAATTCAGCTAATTAACCACTTATTAATGATGGGTTCGTTCTGAATGCAGAGATCATGAGGTGTTATACGTGATGCTTTTCGACCCTGAGCTGAAAGTTTTGCTTGAGGAGGATAAGAGCTCTGAACCACAAGATCTGGTGGAAGAGGAGAGGATCAACCCTGATCTGCAAGTTTCGGTGGAAGAGAGGATCAACCCTGATCTGCAAGTTTCGGTGGAAGAGAGGATCAACCCTGATCTGCAAGTTTTGGTGGAAGAAAGGATCAACCCTGAACTGCAACTTTCAGTGGAAGAGGAGAGGATCAACCCTGAACTGCAAGTTTTGGTGGAAGAGGAGAGGATCAACCCTGAACTGCAAGTTTTGGAAGTGAACTGTAAAGTCAGCATGTGCATCCAGAACGCCAGGAGGTATGGTGGAAATTCATCTGTAAAAGGAGAAACACTTGAATCACTTTCTTACTTCTTTCTAACATTCTACTAATTGGGAGATCAGTCAAAAGTTCCAGTAGACTCGGTCCTGTTTGTCTGTTTGTCTGTTTGCCCTTCGTATAATGTACATGAGCTTGAACTGAACTGTCTCTTGCAAGGGACACATTCAGGGAATTTTGAAATCATTCCAACTATTACTAAACAATATATCCTTGAGCAGTATATCATTTCGAACATTGGGCCTTGAGTTAGGCCCAATGTTCGAAACGTTGATATTGCTCATTTGTAAACATGTGACACACTTATTGCAAAATTGTGTTGCGGAAGTTGAAAAGCTAGGTGCATCCCAGTATCTATTTACCATGTCTACCATACCTCCGTTAGATACGTGATTTGCACCGTGAGTGAGGTTTTGCAGGGGTTTTTTTTTATTTGTTTTTGGGTGATTTCTGCAGTTCTCTTATCATAGTACCTTGCTGTAAAAGACAGTGAGAGTGACATTTGGGTGTAACAACATCTGCAAAATGTATGCATAATGTGACTGGGCAGTCTACTTTGCAGAAACAAGGTACCGTAATTTTCGAACTATTGCGCGCACCTGAATATAAGCCACACCCACTAATTTTAAAAATAAAAACAATTTTGTACATATATTGCCGCGCTTGTCTATATGCCGCAGGTGTCCACGTTGTAACTGTCACGATTCCTGACATAAACGAAGCAGGACGGATGCAAGTGCAGTTAAGACGAGACCTCTTATTGAAACAGAGGAGAGCAGACCCAAGAGAAACAAGAAACAAAACATGACCAACTCAATGAACTAAGCTAACTATAAACCAACTAACCTAAACATGAAATGTGACTATGGACATGGCATGGAACAAAGACAAGTAATAAAGTATAAACCACTTCTACATCTATATTCTAAACTAAGTCTATACAACTCTAAGCTACACTATCCGCTACTAGGCTATAAGCTATACTATAAGCTACTAGGCTACAGGCTAAGCTATGGTATAAGCTAAATAGCCTTGACATGAACTCGGACATAGACTATGGCTATGGCTAAGAAACAAGAACTAAGACACATGGCATGAACAAAGACTCTAACTATATTTGCTATCTAATTCTAGCTCTATATCTAATTACCCGCGTTGTGTGTGTCATGGCTCTCGGTATATATACACACAAGCCTTATTAGCCCGAACTGCTAACCGGTGTGGGCAATACCAAAACACACATGACTCGACAACACATGACAAGATGGGGCGGAGACATGACGTCAACCAATCTGCATTTCTTCGTGTGTTTTACCTGAGGAGGTGGTGTGCATGAAGTGCAAAACGACTGATCTGACGAATGTAGTGTGAGCGCGTTAGATTTAATTCGAACTGTTTCATTGGTCCACTCTGAGCTTTTGGATAATTTCATTTGTCCGATGTGACGAGGCTAAATGTTTTGGTGGCATGAAACTCGTTAGCCCATAAAAATCCATAAATTAGCCGCATCATTGTTTAAGCTGCAGTGTTCAAAGCGTGTGAAAAAAGTAGCGGCTTATAGTCCGGAAATTACAGTAGATTTAATTTTTTTTAAAATAGTGAGTCTGGTGAAAACTAACTTGTTTCATGGACGTTCCACAGCTATGAGTGTATAAATAGTATATGATCTTTGGTTTTAGCACACTCCCAAACACCTTACTTTTGTTTTTGTTTTTTACAGAATCTTACAAACGACATTGAAATTACAGGAAGTAGCAATCATACTGAAGAATTGTTCCAGTAGTTTTTGGGAAGCTAACGTGTGTGTCTGTGTAGTTAAAGGGAGCTGACCATTAAGTGTAATAGCTATAGGCAGGCCCAATGTTAGAAAGAGGAGATAAATCATCTGTCTGAACATTGCAATTTTCTCAAGACTCACCGCTTTGACAGCTTTGCCCCTCCCAGACCAGAGTCCCTCACCAAATGGTATGTCTCCTTAGCATGCTCCTTTTATTATAATTTATACTATACTTATCGCTTCATATCTCTACGACAGACACGCATACAGGTATAAGCATGTGCGTGTATACTTAGAATTACAATTGTAGTTGTAATTAAGTGCATGCTTCAGCGTACAGGTACATGTGCATATATGATTTGGTTTATAGTGATGTAATCTAGAGAAAATCTACAGTATAGTAAAACCTTGGCTTTTTATAGTAAAATATATACAGTACATACTACATCTGCAGCATAGCTGCATTCTCTCTTGGTGTTGAGATATAGAAGGATTTAGTTTCTTTCAGTGACATTGTTAAAGACGGAGGGAGCAACTGATTGATTTGTTTGACAGGTACATGAACGGGAGTGGACCTGGCAGACGGAATGGAGCTGGCGGAGGAGGAGATCTTCATCACTGACTGGTCAGTACGCACCCAATGCACACGGTGCCACTTTACAGTGGCGCTGGTTAATAGAGTCTAGTTTAGATTTTGTGCTGTTATTGTCGCCATAGTTCAGTGCTGATGATATTTGCTATAGAATAGATTCTAATTACTCCGTCAGCCCTGGAAAACTAAATGTATGTATAAATGTTATGCCACGGCGAACACGCAGCCGCAGTCCCCATCTTGCAGCACTGCCTGCAAACATGGCGGACAAGGACTACACTTCCCGGCCATACCCGCGCTCAAGTTTGCCGGAATATTGAGTACCAACACCTGTGTGGCATCATAGGTTATAAAAGGGCCTCGTTAACCTCCGCGCCTCGCAAAGTAAACACTCAGTTCTAGTAACTCAGTTGTTTGACCATAGCTTACATGCTATAGTCTTCTCTCCTGTTTCCAGTGAGCCTTTGATCATTCCCCTGATGGGTGGGAGACCGGCCAGGAGCTCCTGCATAACAAACAGGGCTCACGTGATGCAGTGAATTACGCCCTAGAATTTCACACCATCGCTGCATGGAGTGGTTGGAATGACCAGCACTTAAGACTGCTTTCTGGCAGGGGCTAAACCCTGAATTAGTGTGAGAATTAGCCTCTCGGGAGGAGCAGATGACCCTCAATGAGCTCACAGGGCTAATAATACGGCTGGACCGTTTCCACTGTATCAACCTCTAGATACTGATCAGTCCACTGCCTCTAGAGCTAGTTCTGCCAGCCGAACTCATGCAGCTGGGGAGTACCTGACTTGCGAGGAGGAGAGGGAGAGATGCTGGCGCAAATCACGGTGCTTCTATTGGGGTGAGGACACCCATGTCATTCGTCATTGCCCCCACAAGAGGCCTCGAGCGACTGAAGGGAGTAAGGACAGCCAACCTTAGCGCCACCGGGGGAGTCTAAACCAGTCATTTTCTGTTCAGATATTTGCATTATCTATTGTGCTAAAACATTCAGGCCAGTCTTTTGTTCTTTCAATGCTAGTTGACTCCAGAACAGCCGAAAACTTCATAGACGAGAGGATTGCGTACAGACCGACAACTTAGCCACTGGTCCCCGTATTGCTTGTACAATTGTCTGAGAGGTGCTACGGTCCCTGTGGCTATGGTGATGGTGGAGAGTACCCTGTCCCATGTCCTGGTTAAGGTCCCTCCTGAATATAGTAATCTCCAAGAGGCGCTCTTTAAAGAGAGGGCCTGTAGTTTACCACCTCAACAACCCTACGACTGTGCCATCGACATCCTACCCGGGGCCAGCCCACCTCGGGGCCATGTGTACCCGCTCTCTCAAGCTGAACAGCAGGCCATGGAGGAATGCATCCAGGAAGCTCTCCAGCTGGGGTACATTAGACCCTCCACGTCTCCCACGTCGGCCGGCTTTTTCTTTATAGAGAAGAAAGGAGGGGGCCTTCGTCCATGTATCGATTATCAGGGCCTCAACCAGGTGACGGTGAAATACAGGTATCCTCTGCCTCTTGTTCCCTCAGCCCTGGAACAACTATAACAAGCTGGACCTGCATAGTGCGTACAACCCGATCCACATTAGGGAGCGGGACGAGTGGGAAACAGCTTTCAGTACCACCTCTGGACACTATGAATACTTGGTCATGCCGTATGGGCTCGCGAACGCCTCCTCAGTGTTCCAGAATTTAATCAATGACAGCCTGAGGGACATGATGGGGAGGTTTGTCATCACGTATATCAACTACATTCTGGTATATTCAAAGTCCCTAGAGGAGCACATCGAGCATGTCCAGCAGGTCTTGTGTTGCCTATTGCGATACCGGCTCTACGTGAAAGCTGAAAAGTGTGAGTTCCACCAACACACAATCTCATTTCTCGTTACATCATTGGCCCGAAGGGAGTTGCCATGGACCAGCGCAAAACTAAAGTGGCCGTGGAATGGCCCACTCCTTGAACCATGATGGAGTTACAACGTTTTCTTGGCTTTGCAAACATTTATCGACGATTTTTCCGAGACTTTTGTAAGGTGGCACAACCCCTGACATTCCTACTGAGAGGTAAGCCTGGCGACTCCTTTGGACCCCAAGCGCCCAGGAGGCTCTGGAGAAGCTTAAGCGTTCCTTTACCACAGCCCCCATCCTCGGACACCCGGATGCCTCCAGACCGTTCGTCGTAGAGTTTGATGCGTCTGAGGCGGTAGTGGGGGCCATCCTGTCTCAGAGATTCGGAGACAAACCAAAGTTGCATCCCATAGCATTCTTTTCTCTGAAGTAGTCATCTACTGAACGCAACTATGACGTGAAGAACCGAGAACGTCTGGCGGTTAAGTTGGCCCTAGAGGAGTGTAGACAGTGGCTGTAGGGAGCCACACACCTCATTGTTCTCTACA
The DNA here is from genome assembly GCA_025728095.1 of Prietella phreatophila. Taxonomy (NCBI): domain Eukaryota; kingdom Metazoa; phylum Chordata; class Actinopteri; order Siluriformes; family Ictaluridae; genus Prietella; species Prietella phreatophila. The sequence goes on from JAOUWY010000043.1 coordinate 9,257,002, forward strand.
CAAATCACAAAAATTTTGAGTATCTGAGAACCACAAAACATCTCATACCACTCCCAGGCTCACTGGTCTCTGTTCTTCTCCAGATTCCAGTTTGCTCTGTCCTATCAGCCCGGAACAAAGATCTCAAAAGCCAACGCCCTATCTCGCATCCACTCCCCAGAGGTGTGGGAGGACTAGGAAGGGTATATCTTTCCCCCTTCCTGTATTGTTGGGGCCCTGGAGTGGACCCTAGATTGAGCCTTAGCCCGCATACCCAGGTCACGTATCCCGCCAGCCTGTCCTCCCGGGAAGCAGTTCGTTCTGAAGAGGTACCGTCAGAAACTCATCACATGGGCCCACACGATACTAGCGACGGGTCATCCAGGAGCCCATCACACTTGCCATCTGTTGGCAGAGAAGTATTGGTGGCCCCATATGCCTAGAGAGGTACAGTGCATTGTATCCTCATGCTCCACGTGCGTTCAGTCCAAGGTGCCGCGCTCTCTACCTGCCAGGAGGTTGGTACCGCTACCCACGCCTGACTGCCCGTGGTCCCACCTGGCCCTGGACTTCATAACGTACTTGCCGGAGTCGCAGAGTAATACTGTGATACTGATGATCATCGAATGGTTCTCAAAGTCCCTGTGCCTCATTTCACTACCGGCCATCTCCTCCACCTTTACCACAGCCAAACTCCTGTTCCAACATGTGTTTCGATACTTCGGCATGCCAGAGGAGATCGTGAGTGACAGGGGTTCACAATTCACGTCTCGCATCTGGGCCAGTTTTTTGGAGAAGCTGGGGGTCACTGTTAACCTCACATCTGGGTACCACCCCCTGGCTAACAGCCAGGCAGAAAGTGCTAACCAGGAGGTCATACGGTTCCTCCAAACCTTCTGCGCCACCAATCCAGGGGACTAGAGACACTTCTTGCAGTGGGCGGAATATGAACATAATTCGCTACAGCATTCCGCCACTCAGTTAACCTCATTTCAGTGTGTTTTGGGCTACCAGCCGCCATTATTCCCCTGGAACACCTCCCCCACTGAATCTCCCGCGGTAGATGAGTGATTCCACCAGACTGAACAGGTCTGGGAACGCACCCACCAATGGCTAGTGCAGGCCTCCCGCACTGCCCAATTATCAACCAGGGGATATTGTGTGGCTTTCCACTAGAGGTTTAAAGTCACCTCTCCCGGGCAAGAAGCTCCAGCTTTCCGAGTCCTGAAGCAAATTAATGAGGTGACATACCGCCTGGACATACCGAAGCATACTCCCATCATTCCATGTCTCGCTTCTCAAACCAGTGATAACGGCCACATTTAACGGCCACATTGCCGGAGGACAACCCACCAGAACCACTAGAGATTGAAGGCTACCCAGCCTAACATCTCCATGACATCCTGAACTCCAGACGTAGGAGAGGCAAAATCGAATATCTGGTAGACTGGGAGGGGTATGGCACAGAGGAACAATGCTGGATCCCAGCCCAGGACATCCTGGATATGAATCTGCGCAGAGACTTCGATGCGGCTCATTCAGAGAGGTATGGTCACGGGTGTCTATTGTTGCTGGTATGGGCACGGGTGTCGGTGTTAGTGCTGGTATGGGCATGGGTGTCGATATTGTTGCTGGTATGGGCACGGGTGTCGGTATTGTTGCTGGTATGGGCACAGGTGTCAGTATTGTTGCTGGTGTGGGCACGGGTGTCGGTATTGTTGCTGGTATGGGCACGAGTGTCAATGCTATCACTGGGTGCTGTGATTACTTCAGTGGTGTGTTCCTTACTGACCTCTTCTTGCTGTGACCTTGGTGTGTCGTTACCCCCCTCTGCTCCAGGCTCCTGTTCACCGGTATCCCCCTTCTGGCTGTCTCCACACTGCTGCTGTTGCTGCTGCAGCCCCGCCATGTCTCACCCGGAGCTCCCCGGCTGCGCCGCTCTGCGTGGGCAGCTCAACTGTGTCCTATCTCCCCTCAACCGAAGCACCTCAGGCGCTCGGTCGTGGCGAAGACGGTGTAGCTGCTGTCGCAGTGTTTACACTTAAAGTTTATATCCAGCGTTTGTTCTCGGTTGTTAAGAAACATATACACCTGTCTCCGGAAACACAGGACGTGTTTCACCGCAGAGTTCTTACAGCCGAGCGGGAGATCAGTCATGGGGCTGGCGAACTTGCCGAAGCGGGCCAGCTCCTTCATTATCAGTTCGTCCTTAACGAAAGAGGGCACGTTAGAGATAACTACCCATGTCGCAGGGGCAGAAAGAGGGGTAATGTGTAGCATGTCACCTTTTAGCAGTAGCCCATTTTTGCACAGCGTGTTGGCGAATATTTCTTTTTTTAGGAAGATCACTACAGCTTTGTTCATTCGGGAGGTGGAGTAGATGTTCTCACACCCGACCTGCTCTCCCACCGCTAGCAGAACCTCCTCCACCTGTTCTCCATTCACCGGTACACACGTGATGCCATGGCGGAGAGACAGCGTCTCCCCTCTGGCCTCGGAGGCCCTGGCATCCCGCTCACCTTCACCCGCACTCAATCTTCACCAAACACCACTATCTCAACAACTAAACCTTCAATAAATTAAAGAAAAAAAAAGGCCAAACTCTCAAAAAAACTTTGGTAAGACAGCAAACTACTCTCATGCCCTCCACCCACCACGCTCACACACACACAGAGAGAGAGAGATTTTCAAAAGTGTGAAAAGTGTGATTATTGGTGGCATTAGGCTACATGTAGCTGACAGAACACGGGCTGAATGCCGATGCATGGTGGTCCATTAGGAGGTAGGTTCTCGCGACATCCCTAGTGTCAGAGGGCGAGAGCAGTTGGGCCCTATGAACAGACATTTCTGGGGACACCTCATCATCTTGTTCACTTTCCAGGGTCCTGGGTAGCTTGGGTACACTTAGATGCAATTGGGTACTTGGGAGTCTGTGTACCCAGAGACACTGTAAAACGTGTCTGAGAAGATGCCTCATCCGTTCTTTTCTTCAGAGGAGGCCCGGAGTTCTGCTTGGAAGGACCAGGGTTGATGGTGTTTGACCTTACATCTAGTCACAGAATCAGAAAATGGATGAAGACTGTTAAGAATGCAAGCCTGACCATAAAAGCACATAGAAGAAAAATCACTCACCCATGGTACAGACACAGTAGAAAGATGAAAAGGTAATGCATTCAGTCATCTGGTGGAAAAAGACCTCATGGGTAAATAAAGAGTGAGCAAACGCTAGAGAACATAAAGGCCTGTGTGACGGCGGCCGGCACACAAAAGGGGAAAACCGCTACTCTCGTGACCGCCACCAGGGTATTAATGTTTTGGACAGCTGGAGATTACGTGGCTTTGAGACAGGGCCAAGAAACACACGGTTGGCAGCTAATGATCAGCACAGGTTTATAGAAACTTTACAAATTAATAGGATTTTCAGAATTGCAGGAATATTCGAATGGACGCACCATATTATATTTTTATGCTTTTAATAAAAAATTACCAATACACAGCAGGCACAAAGTCTGCGTCACGTCAACCCTTCAGCCCTCACAGTAACAATCAGCAGGTTTTCCAACACAGCAACAAGGTTATTTGTGTGTATGCTACACACTCTTATCCAACTGGACAATCCATCTAGATTTTTAAAAAAATGTTGATTATACTGTTTATTTAATAATTATTTGGTGATTAGGCTTTTTCCCCTGCAGGGTTTCCTTAACATAAAGATTCACCCTGTTTATTAGCTTCTCTAAATAGCCTTATGCTACTATCTCTTACTCTGTGATGTTCACCATCACTGGTTTATACTCCTCATTTCTGACTGAGTGAGTCTTTGTGGCTTTATAATCTCTGTAATCTCTATAAAATAATCTCTCATAAACCTCTTCAAGCAGATTGTGAGTCTCTGTGAGCTCTGAAAGTCTCTGTTTAAAACTCTCCAGCTGTCTGTGCTTCTCCATCTGTCTGCTGAACTATTCCTGCATCTTCGTTTTTGAGGCCAAAATGTTTCTCTGGAGTTCAGGCAGGATGAATTTTCATGAGTTTTCTCTCTGCCTCCATCCTGAGCTCTCCTTCATACACCTCCCTGATCTCCTCCATCTCCTGTTGGTGCCTCTCCTCCATCTCTCTTTTCTTCACCTTTTCTTCCATTTCTGTCCTTCACTCTACCTCTTGTTTCAGTTCTCTCTTTTTCTCCTCATCCTTCTCTTCTTTCATCTTTCTCGCCAATTCAGATGTTCGGTCATTAAGTTGTCTGATGTCTCCTTCATGCTCCTGGATCACTCCCTCTATCTGTCTCAGAGAATCCTGCACCTCCTTTTTTATTTTTTCCTTCATTTCAATCTCTCTAGTCCTTTTCTCTTCTCTTTCCTTCAGGATCTTTGTCTCCATTGCTCTAATCTGAGATTATGTCTCCAGGTAGATCTCACTGCTGTAGAATTTCTCTCTGCTTCCCTCCACCATCTTCTCTATCTTCTCCAGCAGCTCTGAGACCTGATAACCATCTCCATTCTCCTCAATGTTGAGACAGTGAAACCTGCTAACACATTTCACTACAAATCTCTGGACCTCCTTTTTTCTGCTTGGATAAACTCTTCAATGTTCTTCTGAAGCTCATCAGTAACACTGAATATGATCATTGTCTTTCTCCAACATATCTCACCAAACACCTCCATTTTCTCCAGCGTCTCTCTCTCTCTCTCTCTTGTAGGCAGCTTTACAGGTATGACCAGGAGGAAGGCGTGGGGCCCTGGAGCAGACAGATGGACACAGTGTCCCACGTTCTGTCTCAGCTTCTCCAGAGAGAATCGAGGAGAGAAACAGCCAGGAGTGTC
>JAOUWY010000043.1:9313156-9328814 GCA_025728095.1 Prietella phreatophila
TGGTAGTTTCTTAATCTAATTATGGTCTTAATTAGATTAAGAGTGGATTATTGTTGTCCATGTAAACGCAGCTAGTGTTAGTTAAATTCCATTATCCTTGATTCAATTTGGACTTCTTAAGCCCATTTTACACCAGACTGTAGCATCAGCACTTCCAGTATGCTGTCATGTTAATCAAACTGCCCTTTACAATGGACACTCAAAGCACAGCTATTTAAAATGAAAAATAAGCATCATTTTTCTTGGCACAGGCATGGTTTCTTGCTACAAACTCTACAAAATACAACATTCATATACACTGTATATATTGTATTTGTATATAATTGTTATAACTTGTTATAACTTGTATTCCCTATCAAGGACAATACTTTCTAATTTTATCCCTCAAAGTGGTCCATATTCTTGCAGTTTCTGCTAGTTATCTGGATAACAGAGCTTGTGTTGCACTATGTAGTCGGTCCTCATTCTACATACCACATATTGTTTACTGCTGAGTCGCTATTGTTAGCTAGGATTTCCACTAATTTGCAGCTCTTTATTTTGGAGGGGGTATTCCCTCCACCTTGCTTTTCTACAAATGAATTGCTCCCTAGTCAACACTGTACCAACTAGGAAGCCATAACTAACTACACACAACATCTGAATCTGTTGAAAAAATTATAATGGGCATCGGCTTTTGTCATTGACCATCTTGAGTAGGCCATGTCTGACTCATGTCTGATCTCCTATGTTGACTGTGTAATGATGCCAGTGCCAATACACATGCTCAGCTGGCAAATTTGAAGCCTGGCTCAGCGCTGAATCTGGCAAAAGCTCCTTGGTCTAAATAGCCTGTTGCTTGTAAATGCTTGAGCCCAGTAACAACTGATAAACACCTCAAGAAGCTAAAAAAGCAGTCACTATATTCATGGCTGTTGCTTGAGTAGGGTTGGATGCATATCAACTCACAACATCAAAAGCTCTTTTGTACACAGCAGTTGTGACTATGAGGTTCTCCATGCCACAGTGCAAAGACTTACTGGGCACAAAGTTCTCCAGAGCCTGGGCTCCTTTGTGTGAGTTCTGGCAAAGAATATGCTACGACATATGCTTATTGTTGATGTTTGTGTTGTGTCACTTGTGGTTTCGCCATACTGAGTACTACATCCACATATGCACTGCACAAGCTCTGAATGATTGTGTGTAAGTTTGTCTAATGAACATCTTTTTTGAATAAGTTCTGTCACAAGGTGCTTGGGTAGCCCTGCTTAAACAGGGGAAATGTACTCTAAATCTGTACTCCAGCGTACTCCAGAACTAGCCTGTGTAAAAAATTTATTTGCCCCTTAGTTTATCAAACATTTTAATTGATAATTGGCTTAAATTAGAGTAGACATACCCAGGCTTGATTACTGCCAGGCCTGTTGAATCTAAACATCATTTAAATAGAATCTGTCTTATAAACATCATTTATATCAGCCTTATATGTTCTTATATCAGCTGTAATGGGACACATGTCTTCCAAAAAGTTCCACTTTCAACTCATCCTTCCACAGAAGGATGGGGTGGGGATGCGTTCTTGTTTAGGCCCTAGGCAACTTGCCATAATTGACAAAACCATGAATTCTGCAAAAACCATGAATTCAGAACGTCCAGTCACCAGTGATCATGATCTGAAGCAACAGAGCAGGTCCATTCACACTTTATTGTACTAAGGAAATTTAGTGAAGCCAGTCACAGTCATTTGCCAGTACTTGCATGTTTTTGGGAGGTAGGAGGAAACAAGAGAACCTGGAGAATACACATCTGGATTTTGCACATGCAACCTTATTCCTGTCACCAGTTGTGAAGGCTCCTTCTTCTCATACAGAAGGTCCAGTAAAGGACATATATGTAAATGTGTGTTAAATGACAGCTTTTTAGTGTAATTTTATTATTATAACATATATTCCTTAGGGCTTTAAAAGCTATGAAAACCAAACCTTTCTTCCTAACTCAAACCAGCCAAAAGAAAATGTCCAAAAAAAAAAGAGGACATTCAGATCTCTCAACATTTATCACCAATTAAAGACCAAGATCATTTTTCCTTGTGCAGTCCATAGTAAATTCACCACAGAATATACAAGTAAGAACTAATCATGCACATAACTGACAGGGGCTTTATATATTTTGTGACTGAAATACAGTCTCATCTTATCTTAAATAGTAAGCAGAATAATTGGAGTAACTGTCACCCCTGTCCCTGCATCCTCCCAACAATCCTTCAATAATCATATAAGCATTATCCACACACACACACACAGTTGTCAGTTGTAAATACACAGTTGAAGCAATGTTTAAGCTGTCAAACGTGAGAAATGAGAAAGTTGCCTATACAACACTGTATATAACATATTTTCCCAGGGCACTCAGAATAAAGTTTCAGATGAATAAAATGAGTGAGAAAGATTTATCCAGTTCCTTTATTGAGTACAATTTTAAGAAATATGTATATATCTACTATACCCAGGTGTTTTGGATGCCAAGCATAGGGGAACTGCTATTGTTTTTAATCAAAGCAAAGTGTCTTGATGACTGTTAGACAGTCTCAAGTCTCTCGCACACAAATGTACCATACATTATGTGTCATAAGAAGTAGATTTTCCTTCAGCATGAAGTACAATAGGAAGTATATTGCACATTGCTGCTTGAGACATGGAATCGACTACCTGAGCTGTTGCAGCCAGTCCTCTTTTATGCAGAGCAATCTCTTTATATTTGAAGAAGAAACCCCCTTGCACCTCCAGGGTTGGGGGTTAGATTCCCCCCAACACCCTATGTGCTCACCGTGCTTCAGGGGCTTCCTCCAGGTACACCAGTTTCCTACCCCAGTGCAAAGACATGCATTGTAGGCTGATTGTCATTTCCAAATTGTCCGTAGTGTGTGAATGTGTACGATTGGTCTTTGCGTGTCCTCTGCCTTGGGCCCTGAGTTCCCTGGGATAGGCTCCAGGCTCCCTGTGACCCTGTGTAGGATAATCTATCCATTTTCTATACCGCTTATCCTACAGGGTTGCAGGGAACCTGGAGCATATCTCAGGGAGCATAGGGCACAAGGTGGGGTACACCCTGGACACGGTGCCAATCCATCACAGGGCACCCTGTGTAGGATAAGCAGTATGGAAAATGCATGGGTGGATGGATGGATGGATGTTGGCTAGCTTTCTTTCATTTTTTTATGTTGAATGTTTATTTATGCAAGTATTGCATATTTATTATTAAATATGCAAGCTAATTTGACAGCGTAATCTGTACGTCTGTATCCATTTTTCTGAATTTACGGGATTTTCATGAATACCAAATTTCTCGTGTAAATTCTCCTATGAACAGTTTACAAATAAATTAGTTTGTATCCAGCTTGATACATAAGGCCAATTATTTCTCAAAATTACCTTCTACCCATGCCACTGTCAGTATGCTGAATTTTACGTGAGGAAGAATTGTTTTATTAAACCTACATTTAATCTTGCAACACACAGGAAAGACTGCTACCGATGATTGTATAGCAGTTAAAAGATGAGGGGATTTCTGGAAGCTGTGCATTTAGACATTTCTCAGTCCTGTCCTACTCTACTTGAAGAGAGTTAGGAGTTAGGTTTTGAATGTATATGTGATGGCTGTGTGTAGTTGCAAACCATTCCACCATGCTGTTTAACATTATTATACACAGCCAACAATTTTCTTAAACACTCATCTTTGTACCATAAGCACCACTCTGACGAGAGGTACAATGCAAATGTTTTTTTTTTTCATTAATTCCTCCCAGCAGCCTCAATGGTCATTAGTGCTATTTTTAGTCCAATTGCTTACATAACCAAAGTGTTACCAACACAATAGAATACCATACCCTGCTCCTCCAAAGAGAACAGACTTATTACAAATGTAAAGTATGTTAAACATACAGACCAAGCACCCATTCTATCTTGAACTGAAAACTAAGCTGGATAATTAACTTCCCACACAGATGGCACACTATGAACAAAGCTGCGGGAAAATTACAGTCATCTTCAACCTAACGTGTGGGGACAATGACCCTTCACCAGCACTATATTTCTCCTCAATCCTGTGCATTTCTTCATAAGGGAGTGCAGTATCTGACTCAGAATGCTAGCTGAATAGGGAAGTAACATTAAATGAATCACAATCGACTAAAAAAAAAAGTGCATGTAGAAAACAAAAAGAAGGATGAGTGGGATAGAGTGTCAGAGAGGAAGGGGGATGTAGGAGAAGTGAAATGGCAGAATGGGGTATTCACGTCACTGTCAGTAAATTAGAGTGCCATTAACAGCCTTCCCCATAAGCTCAGTTAGTCACACACAAGTAATGCCCACTCAATAAACAGATGTGAAACACAAAACTGAAAACAGATGATAGGATGAGTTGAGAGGGAGGAAAAAAAAGATAAGAAAGAAAATACAAAAGTATTTGCTCACATATGGAAATAAACTGCCACAATAATCTGGCCACTTTCACCAAGAATATTTCCTCAACACTTTGTGTTCTTTTAAGAAGAGTGAGAAAAAACACAGATACAGATTCATGGTTCAAGAGCAATAGAATCTTTGTTCAGAAATGTTTGGCCAAAGTGGAACTGAAAGAAAAACATTGGTAAGGATGAGATCACAGTTGCTAAAAAGAGCTAGGAATTTCTTATTTCCTCTGGCCCTCAGAACATCCCAGCATCTTTCTCTGGTTCACAGGTCCTTCATCTCATCTGTCTCAAGAGAAGGGATTTTTTTTGCCGGCGCCTTGGTAAATTTTAAAATTTGTGATTCATAGCTTTGGTTTTGAGGCGTTTGTTTTTCATTTAAATTTGAGAATATTAATCTTATTCCATGCTGAACATTTCCCACGGTTAGCCAAAACAGCATTTTTGTGTGTAGTATATCTATAAAAGGTGAATATTTGAGTTGAAAGAGATTTATGACCGATGTAAGATTTCCGTCACTGTTGTATGAGAACTCTCTAGAAGAAGAGTGTCTAAATAAATATAAGAATTTTTTTTTTAACAATTTGGAATTCTCTCCCATCTGAACCATAAAAAACCGCTTTACTATGCTTCAGTCAATGCTGCTTGTACAATATTGATTAAGGTTCAAAGTGCTTCATTGTTTATAGCAGGATATATATAGAAGTACCTTTATTTTGAGACAGACTCTATTCTGCAGGCTCTGGCTGTTATAGGTATTACACCTCCAGATGAAGTCAGTGCTGCTCAGAAATATTCACTCACTCACTTTCATTAAGCACTTTATTCTGGTCAGGGTTGCAGTGTATCTGGGACCTATTCCAGGAAAACACCTGGGCTGGTCCAACATAGGGCACCATGCAGACTCATTCACACATTCTGCCAGTTTATCTATAATTATTTGCACTATATAATGGCTTTTCTTTTGTTCTCTTTGCCTCCTAATGTGCCTTAATGGCTAGGCACATTAATCTCAGCCTTTACTGTGCTATGCGGTGCCAGGACGGATCTGCCGGATAAACACGTGTGCTGCGTGTTTTGGCTCAACATTGCTGCTGCCTTCATCCAGATCATCACTGCTGTGGTCATGGTGGGCTGGATCATGAGCATATTCTGGGGCATGGACATGGTTATCCTTGCAAGTGAGCATCATACATGGCCACACATTGTATCTCAAACAAGGAGACTCTGTCTTATGCTAGACCAGATATAAACTCTTTAGTCGTTTATAACTTGGTAGGCTCAGAGGCAGAACCGACAGAGCATGGTGAAGAAAAGGGTGTGAAAATGGATGGAGAAAAGTGCCCAACATACCTGACGTAGATTTAAACTTTTCTTATTTAATGTGCTGAAGGTTATGATGGTTGGTAAGGATCAAGAAGGGGTGTTCTGCACCTTCGAGCCAGTGTTTCCAGTCTTCCAGAGCTACCTCAATGGCTCTCCGCATTATTGTTTAATTCTGTTGGGTTAAGCTTTCCTGTGTAGAAGGCACATGGGTGTTACTTTGATAGGGATCCCATTGTGTTGTTAGAGGATCAGTTCTGTGCTGTTCTTTGAGGCTTCCCCCTCAACTACAAACTGCATGGAAGCAATGCATGGAGTCAATCCTTGCATGTTTGGAAGAACGTTCATGTAACTTATGTTCCTTTTGCTTCCTCTTGCAGTGAGGTGAACCCTAGGAATCGTTCTAGTTACCGTAACTCTTGTGGCCAAGAGGTTACTACTACACTCTTTGCCTTGTCCATTTTCACACCCTAGGATGATCTAGGATACCCTAGGATAATCCATTGATAATCTATCCAAGAAAGGATATGGTAGGCTTGTGGAACATTTCTCATGCTTGACATTGAGCCAGTTCTCTATTAGGTTCTGCTCACGTGTTCCTACCCTACTGAGGAAGAATATACAAGAATGTTGTCTATATACACAGTAACAGTTCTTAACTTAGGCCTTGGAACACTGAGTATTGAGACATCCATAAGGAATGCCCTGGTATTCTTAGTGGCTGGACAATAATGTAGGCAGTCTTTCTCTCACCCATGAATCCTGATAAGACAGATTATAAGATCTCATTACACCCTTAGCCTTTAGTTGTTATGAGATGACACTGCATATCCTGTAGCAATCTATTTTTTTTAACCTGCTGTGGAATACTTTTTTAGTCACTCATATGCTAGAGTAAAATTATGTTTTAAGCCACTTCTACACCCTACAGCGTGTCTGCCATCTTAATGTGCATATTTGTAGTCCTATGAACAGTGAAGATAGCTACTTTATAACTTTAGAGATCAGATAGAGATCATTGTCATAACTGCTTTATGTGAACAGTCGATAGAACATTTTTCTATTTTTGTTGTTTTAAAAACAGTAATTCTTTCAAACCCATTGCAAACATAGTTTCTGTTTTGTAAACGTAGTATTGGACTGCATAATTATGAGTCATTGCTAATATTTGTATGCTGTCAAAAAAAATTAACAGTTATTTTCCTATTTATTTTCCATGCTACCCTGCCTCAATCAAAAGTCTCTGAAGGTAGGTTCAGTGCATGGCCTTTGTTCTACTTCCTTAAACAGAATAGTTGGACAATATTGCTTAAAGAAATCCCATGTAATATCGCACTTGTTCATTTATGCTGCACTTTATGTTGTTAAATGGTTGAGTTGGTGCTTTGATGAAGGTCTGATTACATCTTAGCTTGGCCAGCCACTCAACCTACTTTGCCATACAGACTGTTAGCCGTGTTGCTCTTGTTCTGTTTATTTCAGTCTGCTAGGTAATGTGCCTCCCACCTCTATCCATCTGTCAGCTTTTTACCAGGCAATTTGAGCTGACTTTTGTCTGCTGAATGCCAGCTGAGTTATGTCTATGCATAACATATTATAAATTAGATAATGGCAAAGTTTCATAAAGGCATATTATTATTATTATTATTATTATTATTATTATTATTAGCATAAAGTTAAATATTTCATATCATTACTCATTTTAAAACTCATTTTAAAGAGAGGGTTTTGTAGTCATAGACACAAACATGGCATTAACTTAAAATAATGAGACATAGCAGTGTGATCCCTCTAGGTGGACTTCTGACATGTCAAGTACAGCACTCAACCAGGTGACGCTTACATCCTAGTCAGTAATTGCTGCCAATAGCGGGCCATTGCATTCTCTTCTGTTGGTAGAGCAACTACACATATGTTATAATGCTTATAGCATTGCCGCACAGTCTGCTAACATACATATTAGTCTGTTAGTCTTTTCTTATATCTGTGAATGCTGAAGATGAAAAGATACAGAAAAATGGCTGTGAAACTTGGCAACTTAATGAATAGGGCTACCTGTAACAAAGTGCACTGTAAAAGTATGCAGTGCACAGTTTAGCTAATTCATTGCGAAACCTTTTTATAGTATTCTTCTGACCAGACACATGAGTGTTAATGTGAAGCATAACTTTTCATTTAACTTTGTTAGACAACATGAGCATCCAAAATTAGCAATATTTAGAAACTTGGGAAGCCAATGTTTGTATCAGGGCCAACAATCATTAGTGGCTTGCCAAGTTCTGCTCGCTTGAAATTTATTGCAGTAGTGGTAGGACAGAGATCAAGGTGTGTTTGTAACATACTATGGTATACTGATGCCATGCACAAGATCATCTACTACAATTTGCATAGCATAGACCTAAACTGTTTTTTTTGTTAATTAAATTAATTAATTAATTCTGAAATCAAGACATGTCACTATTACTTAAACCTTTACTGCTCCAGAGAGCTTCTATATTTTGGTGGATGGTTCAGCTTTCATTCTAGCTGAAATATGGAATGAGATCATCAAAAATAATCAAGAAGAATCTCTCAGTATGAGCTGATGTCTCTGGAGCTTTACATAGAATGTAGTATTTGATTCCATATGCCTGAAGGTATTGTGTAATCTACTCCAGCATGTCCCCTGGTGTACAGTATATACAGTACTTTATGGCTTGTGTGTGTATTCATATGAGAACATCTGCTGAGAATGAGACTGTCTGTTGGTCATTTTTTTCTCATATGGAAATGCCATTTCTCCTTCTCCTGTCAGGCTACAAGGAGCAGACAGCCGCCCAGCAGCTATGAGCTATCCTCCAAAAGAATACACTTCCCCTCCCCCACACTATTTCTGGCCACATTAGCCAGGGGATTTGAGGTAGCCTCCACACTAAGAAGGGCTAACAGCTAAGCTTGTCAGAATTCAAGGCTGAAAATTTACATTATCCCCTAGTGCTCTGTGATTATTAGCAGAATCATGCTAATGTGCCAACCTTTTTGTGTACATCCTAGTCAGAGCTATCTTCTCTTTAATCTGTCTTCTTTAACCTTACAGTGTATTTTATTCATGAAATGTGGAAATTTACCTAAATATCATGCGAAGTGAAATTATTTAGACAGCAATTCCAGATGGCCCAGTGATGGCCCAGAGTGATGGCAGTGAACCTATCCAATTCAAACAGCTGAATATTTAAGGAGCCCATGTCTCAGGGATGTTGGGCCACCTCTGGCCTGTAATTGAAATGCTGCATATATTTGGTTGGTTGAATTTGGACCATTATTGTGGTACACATGGGTTACTTTTTTCAGATCTTAGATAATGTTTGATAGTGAACTGCCCCTATACACTATAAAGAGCACTCAATCCACTTGATAAAATAGTGCATTTAGGTTATGATTTATTTCAATGACAGGGCAAGAGAGAAAAGGGCAAATTATTATGATATTTAACAGTGACATTGAAAAAGGATCAGCTTGAACAAAATTGCTCTGAATTACTTGGGCCTTTTTATATTAAATATTGGTAAATGGCTACAACCTTACAGACACCTAAAATAATACTGTGCAGAGGAGTTTTTCCCCCTAAATCAATTACGTATTTGTTGTGCATAATAGCACATTAGAATTCCTATAGTTTTTTGTTTCAATTTTAATCTCCTGAGATTTACAGAGAAAATATGTGATTTTAAGGGCTGTTGTTCAAGTACTCCCAACTTTTCCAATATAACTTCTTGTTATTAAATAGGTGTGTCAGTAGATACTTAGTGTGATGTAGTTTTTAAAACATATTTGACTGCATTTTGTGTACAGAATGATTTCAACAAATGCAACAAGGAACAAAACTTTGTCATATCAAGACATCAAGACAACCAATCCTTCAACAGAATTTAAATGAAATATATAGAATAAAAATAAAATATAAAGTGTGACATTTCTGTATTTTTTTTAATATGGCAATGTTGTATTGTGTTGTATCTAATAAATCTTTCCTAAATCCAGTTGCTGTGTGGTTTTGTTTCTGTTTTAAGATTACAGTGATAAACAAAACTGGGCTTAAATAGATTTGTGAATCTATCAAGTGTTTTTAGCCTCATTTAACAGGAAATGATCCATTTAAACTTTTCTTAAAAAGCTTTTCAAATGCTGTATGTAGGGGTCTAACCAAATACAAATACGTTATTCTGATTGAACAGATTGTGCGTCCTAAAGTAATATGAATACAGATCCAAACAGTAGGTGAAGTATTCATTTTTCTGAAATACACACAGGTTTTAGCTAAATTCCCACCCCAAATACAAAAACCACACAAACTTATTTGAAAATAGCTGAAAATATTCAGGCATCGGAAAAGTAAATGTATTTTTCTTCTTTTTTTCAGTTGTTGCAGGGGAACAAGTTAACAGGGGTGTACATTTCTGATACTTTGCTTCTTTGAGGTTGTAAAAGCCCAAGACAACGACCGTCAACTTGAAATTCCTACCCGTCAACTTGATGTAGTGTTCTCAGTTATGAGTTCCTTAACTTTCCCGAAATTTGTGATCATGGCTATTTTTTTTTATCATTTGTTAATGAAAATGTCTTCTACTTCCAGCATGAATTTTTGTGTGTGCATGCGTGTTTCCAGGGCACAATGGTAGGGGTAGCGGACACTTCTGATTTAAATCTGAAAAAAAAAATCTTTTGATGACTAAATGGATACAGATACAAATACAGATAATGTATCATGTTAGTTCTAAGGCTGCTGACCTAAGGACATTTTCATTGTCTGTTTAAAATCAAACAACTTTTAAAAACTTTTAATTTAAGTGACATTAAGTGTCAACGCTTTTTGCTTTGTTATTAATTCAGAGGTATATTAGGAATTTGTATAAGATAGAAGTGGTTTTCCAATACTCTGATCGGGTAGATACAGTTTTTTATTGTCTAGTAACTGTTCTTGCCACTTTACTCTGGCAATTACTTCCACATCATAGCCAGGCTTTTTTTTTAACACAAGAGCATTTGTTCAAGGAAATGTTCCCTCCAAATAAGGAAGTTTCTTGATTTACAGGCTCACAGGCCCATTTACAGCACTTTAGTAGTTTTTTCTGTCCTCTGTTATGATAACCTGAGACAACTTCGTATTCTGTGTTTTAAAGATTTAATTGTAATGTAACCTATATCTAAATGGAGTCACAGTGGTGAGGCATGTATCTTTGCTGCATCCACAGCTTCAGTTTTTATTTAATTTTTATTTCTGGCATCATCCAAATCAAGCTTTAGATGTGCCTTTTGTAAGATTTTACTTTATATGTGTCATATCACAGCAAACCAGTGACTACATTTCCCATCCTGCAATGCGGCCTACAAACATGGCTGTATTGGGCTGCAAATTCTAGAACACCCATTCATTCTAATCACACAATCCTACATCCAATTTCACACACTCACTCCACAGTATAAAGAGGCTGTTTTCCACAATGTCTTTGTGAAGTATTACTATTATCACTGTACCAAGGAATATTAATCTGTTCCTTGTTTTGTTTCATGGTTCTTGATCTTATTCTCGTTCTTGATTCTAGCCTTGCCCTGCTTATGCCTGTTTGCCAATCACCTGACCCTTTGCCTATCTCTTCACCTTGTTATTGTCTCATTAAACTCGTAATTACATTTGCATCTGTCCTACCTTGATTACGAGGAAAGCGTGACAATATTTCACTTGTGCTAACTGACTGTACCGTGTTCTGAGCACTGAAATCTGTATGCTGATATGATTGACAATATGTGAGATGGGAGATCCTCATAATCAGTTTACACTTTTCTACCACTAGAGGTTTCTGCATAAACATGGTCAGGAGTAGTTGTAAATACAGTGCCTTCAGAAAGCATTTACCCCCATAGGTTATTTCCCCTTTTTGTTGCAATGTCAAATTTAAGTATATTAGTATGGGATTTTTTCAGCTGCTTTTGAACCAACTTGCTATGGAAATAAAATAAAATAAAGTATTTAGATGTTCTCAGAGTTATTAAAAAACTACAAATATAAAAACTGCTTAATTGATAAGTATTCACCCTGTCATGGTGAACCATCTATTTGCAGCAATTACAGATTTGAGTTGACTTGGAAAATGTTGGTGGATAACAATTTTCTGGTCTCAATTGGATTTAAGTCTGGTCTTTACTTGGCTATTCCAAAACAAAAAATCCATTTCTATGTAGTTTTTGCCCTGTGTTTTGGCTTATTGTCTTGTTGGAACATATTTTCACCCTAAATGCAGATGTCTGTCTGCCTGGAACTGGTTCTTCTCAACAATTTGCTTGTATTTGGCTCCATCCATGCTCCATCCATGTTGAATGATTTCATCTGTCATTTTAGCTGTGAGACCTACCAAAGAGATATTTATTGTACACACTTAAAATTGTGCATAAGTGGATTTCAAAATAATCACAAGTGTATTCTATGCATATATAATTCCTTCATGGAATGGATAAAAGTGCCATATTTCTATTTTAAAATTTTCATTAACCTTCATTCAAAGTGGTGCTGAGTCCAACATGCAGTCATATTAATCAAAGTGGCCTTTACACCGGACAGTGGCATAAAAATAAGAGTATTTTGTGTAGCATAGTTGTGGTGTGACTCCATCACACACCTCCTACTCATAGCCCTGAGCCATCTGGACACCAGGAAGAGAAATTATAATAAAATGCTGTTTGTTCACTACAGTTCAGCATTAAACACTAAAATTCCCTTCAAACCCACCACACCTGAGCCTGTCCCTGTGTCAGTGGATCTCCAGCTTCCTGACAGGAAGACCAAAAGCAGTATGGGCGGGCAGACATATCTCACCCTCCTTAACCTTCAGCACTTGCTGACGAAACTGTTGTCGTGGGCCTGATATCTCATAATGTCAGATCCAGCCTAAAACAGCCTAATAACCCATTAGTAATGAACTTGACGTTCCGTTAGTAGGGTTGCCAGGTTCTGCATATAATGTCTGAGATATTACAGATATATACTGAAAATCAAAAATATCTATGTTTTTGTATCAAATCTTGAAAAAGTTTCAAATATTGTAGTGCAGTTTTGCCTGGGAACTATCCTTATTGTCACGATTCAAAGTACAAACAGAACCAAGCGCAGATCCATCCATCCATCCATCTTCTACAGCTTACGGGGTTTCCTCCCCCAGTCAAAAGACATCCATGGTAGGCTGATTGGTGTGTCTAAAATGTCCGTAGTGTATGAATGGGTGTGTGAGTGTGTATGTGATTGTGCCCTGCAATGGACTGGCACCCTCTCCAGGGTGTACCCAGCCTTGTGCCCGATGCTCTCTGGCATAGGCTCCATGGTCCCCGTGACCCTGAAGAGGAGTAAGTGGTAGAAGATGGATGGATGGATGGATGGATCTGCATACTAAGTAGTAGGCCTAAGTAACTTTCTATAATTCACTATAACTAGACAGTTCTGATTGGAAAAACACCAGGCAGGTCTTAGGTGAGTCTGAGGAACCTAATCTTTTGATTCAATGTGATGTGAATCTTCAATATTCAATGTGATGTGCATTCTGAGACACTTTTCTGTTCACCATGTTTATAAAGAGTGGTTATTTGAGTTACTGGAACCTTCCTGTCAGCTCAGACAAGTGTAGACTTTCACATTTGACCTCTCTCACATTGCTGTTTGTTTTTCACACCATTGTAAATTTTAGAGACTGTAAAATCCCAGGAGATCAGCTATTCAAAAATACTACAACTAACCAGTCTGGCTATGGTTATATGGACTAAGTTCAATTTTTGTGCCATTAATGTACACACAATAATCAATAATGACACAGAAAAAACAAATATCTTAGAATCTGACAGCAAATTACAGCTTCTTTTTGTATATGTCTCTACCAGGATTTGAGCAGATTCTCCCATTCTTCCTGGCAGATTCTCTCAAGCTCAATCTGACTGGGCGTGGAGCATCTGGGAGCTGCCATCTTCAGCTCTCTCCACAGATGTTCTATTGGTCTCAAGTTTTGGCTTTGGCTGGACCACTCAAGAACACTCAGAGACTTGCCTAAAGCCACTTTAGTGTTTTATTGGCTGTAGGCTTTAGCTCCTTGTCATGCTGAAAGATAAACCTTCACCCAGGTCCAAGGTTGCGTGCACTCTGGTTTTCTTTAAGGACCTCTCTGTATTTGTCTGCATTCATACTTACCTCAATTCTGACCAGTTTTCCTGTCCCTGCTACTGAGAAGCACAACCTAGCATGATGCTGCCACCACCATGCTTCATGGTAGAGATGGTATTAGCCTGGTTTTGCCAGATGTAGTGCTTGGAGGTCCCAAAACTGGTCCCAAACAGTTCAACATTGTCTCATCAGATCCAAAAATAATTTTCCTCATGCTACCGGCATCAACTCAGGAGTGGATTCCATCTAGCCACTCTACTCTATAGAGTAAAATAATGGAAAATTTCTGAGATGGTTGTTCTTCCAGCAGGTTTTCACATATTTGTGGAGGACGTCTGAAGTTCTGTTGGACTGTTGGGTTCTTTGTCACTTTCCTGACCAAAGCTCTTCTAGCCCAGTTAATGATGGAACCCACTGTGATCATTCAAACCTTTAAAATGGACTTATAGTCTTGCCCAGGTCTATGTCTCATATTTAATAGCGGAGGTCTACACTGATTTTTTTGGACTTTATGGCTTGCGTTTTGGTCTGACATGTAGTGTGAATTGTAGAACCTTATACACACAGGTGTGTGCATTTCTAAATGATGTTCAATTAATTGAATTTTTCTATTTTAAATAAAATTAAATAAAATTCATCTGAATACTTTCTGAACCTACTTTATATACTTTAGTACTTTATCAGATAAGTTAGTATAAACACTAATTGGATCTTCTTATGTCAAATTCTGTGGGATTTGTTAAGCAAAAAGTCTTCAAACAAATCACAGGATATTTACCTGTACTGTATTATAGGCACATTTACAACACTTTTGAAACCTTTCCACTTTTCAACCATAAAATCCTGCTTCTCATCAGCCTAATAATAACTATTGTATTCCTGCATGTAACTGTTAAAATTTGTCAATGTGCTAATTTATTAACAAGGACATTAGAAGAACAGACCCTAAAAGGATCAGGTTTTATCACTCACCACTCCCCATGCTTCACTGTAGGAGTTGTTTACTGTCTCTCCTGCAAGAGATATAATCAGCTTTACATCAATAAACATAATTCTGTCAAGCTCATTTGTTCCATTAGAAAACTTCTGTTTCCCAGTGGTGAGATAATTCAACAGCAATGAACATAACAATAATGTCATCTCATTTTGAATCACTTTGGGAGCAATAAAGTTAGGAAGCTTAAGGATAGATATATTGCTATGGGAGCAATGATTGCTAATGAACAAAATGACAAACTGAGGACAAAGAAGTGTTTATGCCAAACAAAGCCTGCTGATCTAGAAGGTTTTTGTTGAAGGACTTGCTCCCTCTTTGACGAGTATAGATTGTGGGGGTTAGCCAAGTTTTTACTATAGAAGATATCAAAAAGGTACAAATGACTGGGATTTATCTGAGAAAGTCAAAAAAAATTTCTCAGTCTCTGTATAAATGTGCAAAGATTAAAGGAGAAAACCTCCCCTACCTAATTATATGTCAGTAATGGTACAGGTACCACACCAAAGTTGAATGGAGTAAATTTCAGTGGAAACTTGAATATCTAATAACCACTTTTTCATGTTTAGCTTTGTGTAATTATACAGTATCTCACAAACGTGAGTACACCCCTCACATTTTTGTAAATATTTGATTAGATCTTTTCATGTGACAACACTAAAGAAATGACACTTTGCTACAATGTAAAGTAGTGAGTGTACAGCTTGTGTAACAG
>JAOUWY010000043.1:9391407-9402394 GCA_025728095.1 Prietella phreatophila
TGCTGTTGTAGTCCACCTACATATAGTTGGCTATTGTTCTCATCTGCTATTGAGGTGACTGGTTTTCTCCCTCTGTAGTCCGTTATTGAACAGGGGCTGCTCCATATGCGCTTGAGGTCTGAGCTGTGGTAACCCTGTGTTTAATTATAAGTAAGGATGGTACACTGAAACAAAAATCACTGCAAACCTTGAAAGTGTGACATTTAATAAAATTTAATTAAGGTTTTTATAGAGGAATCCGTTGAATGCTGAGGGGTTTTTTTTTCCTTCTATGTGCATCTGTATACACATACCATAATCAGTACTATGTGTGTGTGCGCATGTGTGTGTGTGTTCAGTACCCCGGAGTCGCACAGAGCATCAACAGTGACGTGAACAACCTGATGACTGTCCTTAGCATGAGCAACGCCCTGCCTGAAGGTGATTTGTTATTGTCCATTGTACATTAATCCAGTGGTTTATTGGTCAGGACCAAATCGTGTTTAAAGAGTTCTGTCATTAAATAAAACCCTATAATTATTCCCGTTTAGTGAAGTAAGGCTGACAATAATGTTTCCTTCACTGGCACATTGATGGCTCATTATTCACATGCATAGCTGTGAAGTTTTGTAGACTTTCTAACTGAGGAGACACACGATCCTATTTTTAGTTTGCATTCTCTAAAAGTTCAAATGTGTTGGTAATAGCCTTGAAGAGCATGACGAGGATGTGTGATTAACTGAGAAACTAACAGAGAAGACTGATGCCCTTTATTTGGTTATAGATCCAAATATTCACATCATGGAAAAAAAATTCATCAATATTATTACTGAATAGTTCCAATATGTTTTAGTTAACTCGTCCCGGCCTTCTCAGCATTTTAGAAGGCATTTAAATGTATTTTTAAACGTAGTTCATAGTTGGTTTAAAAGTTCCTTGTGCCTTTATTTACTGACATACCTCTTTTTCTGTTGCTGCCTGTGTTTGTAGGTCTGTTTCCAGAGCACTTGATGGATGTGATGCAGCGAGAGCTGGTCCTGGAGTGTGATTATCTCCGGGAGGCCGAGTGTGCCCGCAAATTCAAGTGAGTTAACTGGAGACTTTGCTTGAGAGAGAGAGAGAGAGAGAGAGAGAGAGCTCAGAAATTGGGTGACTTCCATTATCAAACATGGGTGAACTGGTTTATAGACTAAACTACAGTTCATGTGAAGCAAAAGTTTTTTTTTTTTTAATGTGAACTGCAGCAAATATCCTTTAGATGACTAGAGAGTCTTTATTTTGTGGTTTGAGGTTGAGTTTCAGTAAGGTTTTTATATTTAATACTTTATACCTCAGAAAATATGATTATGGGAGGAGATTTCAATTGTTAATTAGATCCTTATCTTGACAGGCTCTCCACAAAGCCAGCTCTTATCTTTGCAAGGCGGCATCTTCAAACATTACCAATACCAAATATCATCATATATTCATTTATGATCCAAGCATAGTCTCTCGTGAATTTCTAATATCCTTCCCAGACAGATTTATAGCTGCCGTTCTGATCCTCATTTGCTTGTTGATCCAAACTTCCTAATGTACATGCATTTGAAGCTTGATTATTTCCTAGCTTTCAATGGTACAGGTGATTTCAAATTCTACAGTGAGAGACACTCAAGGTGGTTTTATGAGGCCATATTTTGTCTTTTTCATCTTCTAAGAAGAAAGAGATGATTAATAAGACTTTGAGAGCACACTCTCACAACCTGAATAAACTTGCAATCTGATTTTAATCAAATATACAATATTTTATAGTAGAATTCTGTTCTTGGTACCTTTTTTAAATTATTTATTTATTTATTTTTTGCTTAAGCTATTTTGAACTTGACTCCAGGTCTGTGCACAGATATCAACAGATACTGACCTTGATTGTTAAAGTTTTTGAGCAATCCAAAACTTTCAGATGCTGCTAGAAGTCCATTTAATAAAAGCTGGTAAAGCTGCTGGGCCTGATGGTTATCAATGAATTTTACACAGCTTTTTTGCCTAAGCTTACTTAATTGTGTTTAAGAGTATGAAAATAAAAATATTCAGTATGTCTCATTAAAGGAGGGAAAGGATGCTACTCATCCTGCTTATTTTAGACCCATTTCTTTGGTGAATTTGGACAAAAAAAAAATTCTGTACATAGATTGGCGAAACATATAAAGTCCCCTCCAAAAGTACTGGAACAGCAAGGCAGTTTTTTTGTTTGTTTAAGACATTCGGTTTTGAGAGAAAATGATAATTATGAGACGACAGATCAGAAATTCAGCTTTCATTTCCTGATATTTACATCTAGATGTGTTAAACAACTTAGAACACGGCACCTTTGGTGGCGGACCACCCTATTTTTAGGTGAGCAAATGTATAGGAACAGATATATTAATATTAAAGTAAATGACACTTAATGTTTGGTTGCATATTCCTTGCTTGCAATAACTGCATCAGACCTGCGACTCACTGACATCACCAAACTGTTGGTTTCTTCATTGGGATTACTTTTACAGGCTTTTACCGCAGCCTCTTTCAGTTGTTGTTTGTTTCGGGAGGTTTCTCCCTTCAGTCTCCTCTTCAGGAGGTGAAATGCTGCTCAACTGGGTTAAGGTCTGGTGATTGCGAGTCTAAAGCCTTCCACTTTGTTGAGTTGGCAGTGTGTTTTGGGTCATCGGGTCATCATCAAAAAAGATTAGTCAGCCTGTTCTAGAAGCAGCCATGCAAGCCCAAGCCATGGCACTACCTCCACCATGCTTGAGCAATAAATCATTCGGGTGTTTTATTCTCATATTTAGCAGATTCGGTACACTGTATTGTTTCACATCACTCACTGGCTGTCGTACAGTAGTTGTTGTAACTGGAAAGCCAAATTGCTCTCTTGAACCAGACCTTAAGTCTTGGGAGAATCTTATAGCTCCTGCTTGCTGCTGACGGTACCATTGCTGTTTTTATCGAGCTAATGCAGAGTATGCTAGCTCATGAAAAACGGTGTGCATAAAGGTGTGTTTTTTAAAATAAAAAAAAAAAACCTCTGTAGCATTACCTGATTGGAGATGAAGAGGAAGTTATCTCTTCACAGGAGGGTGTGTTGGCCTGATTAAGTTCAAATGTGTATTACAGCCCACATAATATAAGTGGTATTTTATGGCAGATAGCCGACTTTATTATGCAGCCTGTTTAATTTATTGTTCAATATGTAGATGGATCACTGAGAGCCTCGTATCCAACGATATGATTGAATATGTTAAAAACTTGAAACTTATGAGTAAGTTGTCTATGGTTTGACAACTTGCAAAAACAGAAGACATGTGAAGTTATTATTTAGGATGGAGAAGAAGGCCAGAGTATATTTTATGCTTTTATATCCATTACCAAATGGAAACAGAAATAAACCCCTATAACCACTTGCTATAAATAATTTGTAGGTTGCTCAGAAGGGCTCTGTTGTTTTTTTCCGGTCAAGTATTGGGGTTTGATGACCTGATAACAAACAACTGTACCAGTAAGGTCATAAATATAGCTGAATTTGAAATAAAACATGTTGACAACAAGGGCATTCAATCCTTCCTGTCTTTCCTCCTTAGTTTAGATCACTACATTTGATGACTACGGAGGTGAATAAATGAGTTTACATCCATAGCAAGGCAGGACGTAGTAAAACTGCCCTGTGCTGCGTTATTGTACACGCGTTCGGTGACCAGGCAATGTTGGACACAGCTAACATGGTGTCTCTGAGTCTGAACCCAGTTTGTAATTTTGTGGTATTTTAGTGTTGATTGTTTTTGATGTACCAATTTTATAGGTTTTATGTATTCACATCTTTCTAAAATACAAAACAGCAGTATGTGGTAATAGAATATTGTGGTTATTGGATATTCTCTCTGCAACTTTAAAATGATTTTTTCCAGTGGAACAAAACCATGTAAATAAATAAATGATTTCCCAGTCAGTGATTTAATCATGTGTTTGAGCTGCATGGCACATACTGTATGGTACGGCCTGTTTCTGCTCCCTTACTGTAAGCTGCGTTTTTTTAGGAAGCTCTTGAAAGATCATCCCTTCTTCTACGTGCCTGAGGTGATTGACGAGCTGAGCAGCCGGCATGTTCTCACCACTGAGATGGTGCAAGGTTTCCCGCTGGATCAGGCTGATGGACTCTCGCAAGAGCTCAAAAATGAGGTGAGCTCTAACTTAAGCATTTAAATGTACAGTCATGGATTTTTTTTCCAGTATAATTTTATTTCTTTTTTAAATAATGTTCACATTTGTCTGTTACATGATACTCGTTATTCCTACAGTGTTATTCCTTTTATTATTTTTTGTTTATTCATTCAAGAACAGTTAGCTATGGGGACCTCCAGAATTATTGGCACCCTTCAAGAAATCATTACAATAATAAATAATTTTCAATCCATTAGGAGACACTTTTCTCTAATAAGCATTTTTTTTTGTCCACCTCAAACACACACAAACAAAATGAATGTGTGTCGAATTAAAACTATTTACGAAAACTCAGAACACCACAAAATGTTAGTAATTACATTTATTTATTTAAATATAAATTTTGTACACTTCCATGTAGAGAAAGATCTCTTTCAGCTTGCACGTACAGTCCAAATCAGATAGTTTAAACTCAGATCCGTGGCTCGTGCTGGATCAAAGACCATCCATCATTACGCTATAAGGAGTTTCCGCACCACGCTGATTCAACTTTTTAAATATTATTAACATTACGAACAGTTTTATTAATCTGCATATTTACTTCACCAATTTATTTATGTTTGTCATTAACAGTGTAGACACTTAACCCTGTTATAAATGAAAGACAATGCCTTTGAATCTAGAGACAATCAGAATGTATACACAAGAAGTCATTCAATCAATACTTACACATGCGTTCTTATTGAATGCTGAAAAACCACTAACGTGATTTCTTTAAATTAAGAATACCTGTTTATCATGTTTTACTGGACTTTCCTGTTCTTAACAAAACTCAACAATGCTACTTATTGGGAAGTCTTCTGAAATATCTGACCAGGATACATTTTTTTTCAAATATTAACTTGAAGGGTCTTCTAGAGTTTTTGTTGTTGACTTCGTTGAAATATTGTAAGATTTTATTGAATGTCCTGTTTTACATACCTTGATCTTGCCATGAAAATAGCCATTGATGCTGACATGGCATTAAACAATCAATAAATAAATAACGTAACAGTGTAGACTAAAGAAGCACTGAAGCTGGAAAATTGGAGCCTGTGTACGGGTTTTAAGTGAAGTGCAGTTTGATGCATTCTTTGCGGCAAAAATAAAACCAAAAGCCTAATAATTATAAAACCCTAGTTTTTGTTTTAACTATGGCATAGTCAATTATTCAACTAGTTGTTGTTGTTGTTGTTGTTTTTTTTCTTCCACAATTACTGGTCGACTAGTAAGTTAGTAGTTGTACTACCCCTACTGTAGTGTCAAACCCTGGTTATTTATGTGAAAAAAAAGCCCGTCATCAACCCTGTTACGTTAACAAACAGCTAGTCAATATCTTTTCAAATTTTTTTTAAAACAATAATAATAAAGTATCAAATCAGTTGATATTTATGTAGACCGTACAGAACAATAGTTTATATATCTGCTGCATGTTGTAGATCAGGATAAGACTTCTAGCATATCTTCATGGAAAATATGTTGATGTAATTTAAGACAGCACTTCTGTAACACTACTTGTTCCACAGTACACTTAGCATATCCTGTAGCCTATGTGTACATGGCACCTGACGGTGTTCTTTTGTTATTAGTAGACACTCTTGTATGTCATTGCATCAAACGAAATGTTTGTCCATCTCTTATATTTTTCAGATTTGTAAGAACATTCTGATTCTCTGCCTGAGAGAGCTGTTTGAATTTCAGTACATGCAAACAGACCCCAACTGGTCCAATTTTTTGTATGACCCACAAACCCACAAGGTATTGAATCTGATGGTTATTGTGGTTTTAATGAGCTGATATTAAGCTATTAAGTTTTTTTTTTTTGTATAATGTTCTTTCAATGTAACTGTTCTGTCGATATGACTCAGTAAAGGTATTTCTATAGGTAAAGAACTATTTCCTAGAAATCAGGCACCATAATTCATGATTTTGTATACAGTTGGCATTGTTGGACTTTGGTGCAACTCGAGGCTTTGATGAGAGTTTCACAGACTTCTATATAGAGGTAAACAAAAATGTCTTTGTTACTAGTTTATTAATTATAAATGGTATAAATTATTGCATCATCAGCACATGACTGTGTGTTGGTTGTATTGAACAGAGGGTGTGATTTTAAGACCATGTGCGTTGTAACAGATCATTAAGGCAGCTGCAGAAGGGGACAGAGAAGGAGTCCTAAAGCACTCAGTAGATATGAAGTTTCTCACTGGATTCGAGTCTAAGGTCGGAACACACACACACACACGCACACACACACACACACACACACACACACACACACACACACACAAAAACACAAATATGAAGGCAGTGTTGTACAATAGACACTGTATTGTCCACTGTAATTAAAACACTTCATCAGTATCAATCATATAACAATTTCTGATTCTGGCAAAAGTCAAATGTTACTGTTATGCATTACATTTCACATTGCTTTTAATCCGAAAATTTTGAACACAGGGAAAAAAAACCCAGATAATTTTTGGAATTTGATGATTTGCAAAAACGGAAGCATTTCTAATTTTTCTGGCACTGATGTCCTGTATTCTGTTAAACACTCTGTCATGTAGTGCTTGAATATTTTTCCTTCTTTGAAATTTCATTTACCATAAAGAGGAGGACGGCAGTTGATCTTCCATCACACTTAAAAAGTGCACTCCTGAGCATTTTTGTATAAGCTCTAAGCCCAGACACTGACTCAAGCCTAGATATGTGTGCAAAAAAATTATAGCTAGAATAAGCACACACAGTATGGGGTTTTCTATTTAGCACTTGTATAGGAAGTTTGAAAATGTGAATGATAAAAACTAAGCAGAAATGCACAAAACGTTTACACAAAGTTTCATGAGATAAAATAAAGAGATGTAGAAAATGCAATGTGATGTGAAAAAGGAATTTTGCTGCTACCATCATGTGTTCCATCATCAATAAAGATTAGTGAGTCTATTCCAGAAGCAGCCATGACACTACCTCCACCATGTTTCGCAGATGAGCTTGAATGTTTTGGATCATGAGCAGATTCTTTCTTTCTCCACACTTTGGTAGAGGTTAATCTTGGTTCGAGAACTTTTGTGGCTCATCTATGTATTTCTTTGCAAATTCCAATCTGGCCTTCGATCAACAGTCAATCAAAAGGGAGCACGTGAGCAACTGGAGACACCTGTCAGTGACCTGTTCCAATATTTTTAATAACTTGAAAAATTGGAGCGTTAAAACTAGAGATGCAAAGATGTATTTGCTGATAAACGCTATTTTTCCCCTCTATGGGCCATCGGTCGATAGTTTAAAAACATCTGATGACCAGGGCCAGTTATATCCTGTCAATCAGAAGAGGGCGAGAAAACGCATCGGTTTCATGCTGTGTGTAAAGATGATGTCTCTTGTGTGGAATGATGACAAAACTGCAGTTTGTAAACTCTGCACTGCTAAGATTTTACACCGGAAGTGAGCAGCAGTGAATGAGGAATTTTTAATTTATTTTTATTTTTAACCATGCTGCTCGTACTGAATTAAAGGGCCAGTACACAGTTGAAATATTTAAATGAAGATGAGTTGACAAAAAAAGTATATCTTGCACAGAAAAATATATTTGTAGAGTAGTATATTTCATATCCAGTTAATGTTAATGTATAAAAAAGTTTATATTATATATTACCAGTTTGATGTCAATGATAGAAATCCAAAAGTAGAAATGCTTTTGTTTGTGGGGAGTGAATGTGAAAGAACTTGTTGAAATGGAAAGAATAAAGTTTTTTTATTTATTTGTATTTCCTTCAGAATTGTGGAATTAATTATTATTAATTTAAAAGGAGATATAAAAGGCAGAACTATCAGTTATCGGTATCGGCCGATATCACTCTGAATAATCGGTTATCGTATCGGCTGAAAAATTTAGTATCTAATTAAAATGAAAAGTGGCAAGATGTAAATATCAGCAAAATATAAGCTGAAATTCTGATCTATCATCTCATATTCATCTTTTGATTTTAAACCCAAATCTCTTCTGTGTCTGGCAAAAACAAAATAACTGACCTTGTGAATTTTTTGGAGATGACTGTTTTTTTTTTTCTTTCTTTTCTTTTTTTTTTTGTTTTGTTTTGCTTTTGGTACCCTTTTTGTGCTAAAGTGTCATGTTCAGGATTTTTTCATGACCTTAGATGAAACAGACTTGTTCACCTTTTCTCTTCCTAACTTTTGATTAATATTTTTTAAATTGCAAAACATTTGAATGAAAACCTAGCTTTTGACACAGGCTAATCCTCTTCTGTAGGCAATGGAGAAAGCCCACGTGGATGCAGTGATGATCCTGGGCGAGGCGTTCGCCTTGGACGAGCCGTTCGATTTCGGTGCTCAGAGCACTACAGAGCGCATCCACAGTCTGATCCCAGTCATGCTGAGGCAACGGCTCACGCCTCCTCCTGAGGAAACCTACTCGCTACACCGCAAGATGGGTGGCTCCTTCCTTATCTGTTCACGCCTAAATGCCAAGCTGAACTGCAAAGACATGTTCGAACAGGCTTACAGCAACTACTGGAACAAGCGGAAGAAGGCATCCAGCCAGTGATTGACTGCATGTGGCCAATCATAGGCCATCATGTCATGAGTTTGGGCAGGCCAGTGATGCAGCTCAGTAACAAATGTACAAGATTTTTAACACTATTTAGGCTCGCCCTACCTGCTGAGCCTGAATCATAGATTGAGTTTATTCTGTTTTAGGGAGTACGTTATCCAAGATTATGTGGCTTGTCTTCTTTTGACAGCATTGCTATGTTGTCATTCAGGTGGATATTCCGTGACTATGTGTAATGTGACTATGCAATAGTATAACCAGGTTAAGTGGTTGCTTCGAATGATATGGATATTTTACTGTAAAAGAGAATACAGTAATTGGAGAAAGTTGTATATTTGATAACTATGCCAGCAGGTTATGCATCTTATTTGCTGAATCACTTTTGTGTTTTTGGAGCTTATCTCCAGA
This sequence comes from Prietella phreatophila, assembly GCA_025728095.1. Taxonomy (NCBI): domain Eukaryota; kingdom Metazoa; phylum Chordata; class Actinopteri; order Siluriformes; family Ictaluridae; genus Prietella; species Prietella phreatophila. The sequence continues at coordinate 9,400,577 of JAOUWY010000043.1, forward strand.
CCATGCATATGCATATAGGTTTGTTTAAGATTCATATTTTTTTTCTTAAATGTGTGATTCTTGCACAAAGATAATGTCAGGACCAGGCCAAGGCTCTACAGAGGGAAACAATGGACTATTGATGGTTATTAACAATCCTTTATGTGTTACAATATCCTCCATGCGCACAGATTTGGCCAGTAGTTTAATGTCAAAAATCTATTTTTGTACCCTTAAAAACTTGCAAGTGTTTATCTTTTGAGAATTTTTGCCGTGATTTAATATTTTTGAAATATTAATTGATAATGCTATTTGGTGCAATGCTATACAGTGTCAGTATCTATATTATGAGACATAGCCCAGATTTTCATGCATTAACTAAAAACACCATTACTGAAAATCTAAATTTAGCTGTTTTTCCTTTTAATACCCTGATTTGTTTATAAATGACAAATTATTGCGACTCAAATTTTTGATGAGTGATTACATTTGGTAAATAATGTGCCTATAATCTGGAGAATTATTCAGTTTTTAGTATAAACTAAACTTTGTGGGCAATCAGTTTTGAATATGATTTCAGTGGTATTCATTAAAAATAATCACGTGATAAACTTTAATATATCACAAGGAAATATTCTGAATAGCTTGTTTTATTACATTTTATTACATAATTACATTATGTTGTATTACTTATCCTGTGTACTTACAAGACAGCCATCCAGACATTCAAAATCCATTAATTGTCGATTATAGGACTTTTGACAAGATGTAATGTATGTGGTTCCCTCTGCGCACGGTGGCTTGGTGGTTCGCATGTTCGCCTCACACCTCCAGGGTTCGATTGGGGTTAGGGCTTCCAGGTACTCCCCCAGTCCAAAGACATGCATGGTAGGCTGATCCGCATGTCCAAGTGTCCGTGGTCTATGAGGTGGGTTTGTGAATGTGTATGTGATCGTGCCATACAATAGACTGGCACCCTGTCCAGGGTGTACCCCGCCTCCCTGCGATAGGCTCCAGTTTCCCAGTGACCCTGTAGTTTAAGCAGTATAGAAAATAGATGGATGGTCCCCTCTGAAAATAATGGAACAGCAGGGCCAATTCATCCAAAGACATGTGGGTTTGAGATTAAAAGATGAATATTATATGATGGATCAGAATTTCAGCTTTAATTTCCTCATATTTACAATATTATAATATTTAGAACTTATATTTGTTTTAACCACCCATTTTTCAAGTGGTCAAAATTATTGCAAAATGTGAGTGATACAGTGGACGAAATAAATATGACACATCAACTTTTTTTTCAGTGATTGTATTTCCAATAAGGCTATTTACATGTACATCAGTCATCAGTATTAACTCAAGAAATCTCGAATTATAAATAATTTACAATATTAAAGTCCATAAATGAAGTTATGTATAATAAAGTGGAATGACATGGGGGTTGGGGGGAGTATTGAAAATGCTAAGAAAAATACTTAAGTACTGTGCAAATTAATATCAGCTGGGTTAGTAAATTGATGATCTATAAAAAAAATTTTTTATAGATTTTTGTTAACAAGGTGTCACACAAGAAAAATCTCATGAAAGGTAAAAGCAAAGAGGTCTCCCAAGACCTTCACAACCTTAACCCTCTTACCCCTTAGTTCCCACAGTATTATGTCCCACAACACTTTATTCCCCATAGAAACAGCACACCAACCCTGAGTTCCAGGGCCAAAATTGGCCTCAAAATCAACATTTTAATTTCAACATTTTTAGTCCTTGAAACAACTTACAATAATGTATTTGTGTAATATTACTTTGAAAATGAAGCAGTTCAGTGTTTTTACTAAACTT
>JAOUWY010000043.1:9411938-9432657 GCA_025728095.1 Prietella phreatophila
TTGGTGGACAATTATGCAAAACGCCTACAAGAAGTTATTTCTGCTACAGGGGGTGCCATACTAGCTTCCGAGCCCAAGTGTATAGTTCTTATACTTCTGTTCCACAGAAGAATCTCACATCTATTGAGATTTCTGTTCAATAAATTATTGAAAAATCTAATTTTCCTTGTGGTTTTGTTCAAGTACATCAACTTTATTAATAAGCACCGTTTCAAAGATGATCAAATGTTTGCTTGTCCAACTATGTCAGAAAAGCCAACATTTTCCATGGGGTGTAGATAGATAGATAGATTAATAGCTATTAATAGATTTATAGTAGCATCAAGTACACACAAAGTTTTCACAGTTGCATTTATTTGAAAACACAATCCAGAAAGTTTTTTTTTAAATTATTATTATTTTTGTATTGTCATTTATTGTCAAAATTGTGTATGATAATGTTTTTTCACGGACATCACAAAGTTACCCATTTATGTATATCATGTATGTCTTTCTCTTTCATAACAATGATTTATGCTTTTGATACCTTGGATTTTTACATATTAATACACTTAACAGTGAATACCAGATACTATTGACAAAAATGTCCAAGGAGTAAATAACATGGATCAAATACACACAGTACAAATTACAGATTTACACATGGGAGTGCTCTGGCTCCATGCTCCAGTTAAATTGTTTAATCAGAGACAGTTTTCAATCTGCATGAATCCCACTTCCAAAATTGATATAGCATGAGTTTCAGATATAGAATTATAGCACAGGATTATCTTTCTGAAAAGATTAAGAAATATAAAGTGCATTTTAAGAGTTATTATTGGAGTTTACCAACTTATAACTATTTGTTAAAAAAAAAAAAAAAAAAAAAAGTTTGTGGACTGATGGCATGGCCCATGGACTCCTTCAATGTATGTTTGACTATGAGTATAGAGGATTATGGGCATTCAATATATACATCTGTTGGAATGTTCCCCATACTAATCAATAAAACAAATACTTCAAGCAACATGATTAACATTTCACAACCAATTCAAAATGATTTCAAAGGAAGTGAACAAGTCGACAAGCGTATTCACTTAATGCTTGACAGTTCTACATAAAAGAGCAGCAATATCACAACTAGTGTGTAGCCTATTTAGCTGACAGACAAGGGGTAGTCAGAACTTAAAGCTACCAACCATTGTATTGTGTTATATGGGTTGCCAATGTAAAAGAAATTATACAATTATTTACTCACGCACACACGTGGTGTGTGTGTGTGTGTGTGTGTCAGAGGGAAAACCCAATAAAACAAGTTTGACTGGAAGTATATGAATATTTCTAATAGAAAGCCATTTACATATGTTGTTGTTCTTATTACGCAATAGTAAAATCCATGCTTTACTTAGCAAAGGCATTCACAACATTAAGAAATATTTTTGTACAATTTATGAAACAAGATACAATAAATATTATTATAGAATTGATGCTATACACAAAAGCCATTTCATTTCACTCATATAAAAATATGATTTAGTGCAACCATACATATATTGATACTTCACATCATTTAGACTCTGGTGTCCAAAAAGACAGCAACCTGCATTTAATACAAAGCTGATACACAAATTTTTTGACATATTTACATGTCTTCATGTTTTATATGCTTATAAGAATATAAGCATGAATGAAAAAAGGCACACAGATCTGTACACTTTAGAGTACCAAACAGAGTTCATAAGCAATTTTGGTCAGGCTCATATACAGGTATAAGTTAACATATAGGTTATTCTCTGACATTTTAAATAAGAAAGTAACCATAGTTAAAACAGCAAACCAGGTTATAAAAGGCATGCTACACTGTACATGTACACTCTAGTATTTGAGTGTGACTGTGTATGTGTAAACATACAGTATAAATGCAATGTCCTGTCCTCCATTTTGAAATTATTCAGCTGTTGTCAGTCGTTTGTTGTGCTGGATGGATTCTTGCTATGGCCCTGTTGGTCGGGTGACCTCTCTGTAGCCCCTGTAATGTAGAGTGTAGGACAGGCTCCTGTAGGAGCCTTTGATGTGGCAGATACACCAGTTTCTGTGTTGGCGTGCCTGAACTCTGAGCTACTAAATTTCTGCATCCCCCTTGCTGTACTCTCTTGCTGAACAATAGGAGAATGAGACGATGTGCGCTGTTGGATCTGCTCGATGGAACCAGCCACCTTTCCTAAGGGTTCCTCTGAGGCAATGCGCAAAGAAGCAATGGCCTTAGTGCATGTCATGATGCCTTCTTCTTGCTTCTTACTGTCATCTCTGGACCTCTGAGAAGAAGGTGAGGGGGCTGAACTTACAGCTTTTGGGGACAGGGCCATTTCTTGTGGTTGAGCTGAATCCTCTGCACCTTGGGTGTTGTTAGACTCACAACCCTCTGAGAAGCGGAAATATGTCTCGCTGGACTCCTCTGATGTAGCCCTCTTAAGAGGAAGGCGAGCGGGGTGGGCCAGGCCTGGCACTATTTGGATTCCACCAATTGGAATCATAGGGAATAGTGTACGAACCTGTTGTTGGGAGTGGAGGGGAAGATGGCTAAAAAGACCTTGGTGTGTAGAGGGAGCTGCTGTGCTGTGTTTATCTCCTTGTGGATAACAACTCTTCCTCTGATTCTAAAAAAAATATTAGTCAGGTGATTAGCTTAAAGTACTTTAAGTAATATGCTATGCAATATGTTTTCTTTTCTGACATGCTATGCAAATCAGAATTTTTTGAATTGATTCAAAATATTGGAACATGTGACTGACATCTGTTGCCTAGGTGTTCCCTGTTAGATTGTGGAACAAAGAACTGTACAAATAAGTACAGAGATGCGCCACAAAAGTTCTGGAACCGGGATTAAAAACATACAAAACATACAAGCTTTGTGCAAGCATGGTGAAGGTAGTGTCATGGCTTGGGCTTGCATGGCTGATTCTGGAAAAGGCTTGGTATTTACATCTAGTCTGTTTGAACCCATCATCTGTTTGAACCCACCCAGAAAAGAGGAAAAATAAATTGATCAGTGCCAATGCTAAAGCATCGGGCATAGCCAATACAAAAATCTTTACTCTGTCCCACTTTCATTTGGACTCGATCATGACTTGACCTCGGCTAGTCCTTAGACTCGACAATGACAGTCTTGACTACAACCCTACCTTTAGTCAAGGGCCTGAATACTTATCTAAATTTAGATTTTATTTTCTGATTTGTAATAAATTCAATACATTTTATACAATTAATACATTCCTGAAAGAATTATGTACATGGTTTAACTTGGTCAGTTTGGATGTGCAGAAAATTATTTTTATTACAATCACAAATATAATACTGATAAGACATAAGAGCATAACAGAAAATAACAACTTCAATAATTATCAACTTCAATGAAACAGTCACTTACCATATTAATTTCTGAGTGGCTCCTGCTCTTTTGAGCCACTGAAACCATTTCTCTATGTGGATGCTGGTTGAGTGTCCAAGGTCCACTGTGAGGGTGAGGTGCCCTTCTGGGAGACAATGGTCTCAGTATGCCCTTGTGGCGGCCTCTGGGAGACAGCTCACGTCTATAAGAGAGATCTCTTGCGGGAGACACTGGACACCCTGTATGGGAGATAGGTGAAAGGAGGCTTCTGGGGGACATGTCTCTCCTTGGAGACAGATCCTTTCTATACATATCTCTCCTGGGGGACAGAGGTCTAAGGGGGGATGCCTCCCTTCTTGGTGACAAATGACCCCGTGGGGAGAGGTCCCGTTTTGGGGACAAGTACCTACAACTGGGTGAGGGCTCTCGAAGAGGTGAGGAGTCACAGCTAGGTGAGGACAGTTGAGAAGGAGAGAATTCAAATGAAGATGAGCTTTGCTCTGGCGACAAGCCAGGGTCTTCACCCATGGAGTTAGGCATCTCCAATCTGTTTTTGGGGTCTTCACCCAAAGCTCCTTGCAGCAGTTTCTGGTATTCTGCCATCTGGCTCTCTCTAGTCTTCTCACTAGGCACCATGAGTTGAGTGATTTGAATACTGGGCAAACTAGCATAATAGCCAAACAGTGGCTGCTTCGAGGCTGAGTCTAATGGATCAGGGCCAGTGTCATGGGATGCAGCAACTGCAGTGACAGAATGTGCGGGGATGACAGAGGGTTGTGGGCTTGTGCTTCGAGAGGGTGTCTTTGGTGTTGAATCACCATCATAATCGTCATCATCATCTTCATCCTCATCCACCTCATCACCATCTTCCTCAGCCCCATCGGAATCATCAGCATCTGAAAACTGGTGCTCCGCCATGATTTCTAACATGCCAATCTTTCCAGTATCTCTTTGGATCTCCTCAGCAGTATCTGAACAAGGAAAAAAAAACTGTTAATTGTGCACGAAATAATTTATTTGGCGATTTCAAATGAATCCTGGCAGTGTCAGGGGTCCTATTTCAACGAAGCTAATAGCATTTATTCCAGAATGTACAGAACTCAATATGCATCACATTATTGGCTTATCTCAAAATAAAAACTCATTCATACCAACTCCCTCCACATCATCTATACATGTCACTGACACCCCAAGCTCCAAGCATTTCTTCATGTGGGCTTTTGACTTCATGTGTTTTGTCAGGTTTCCTGAAACCAGAGTTTAAGAATAAAGACTGGGCAAGGATATGGCTGGCCTTTCAATCCATCAATAGTAGCAAAATTTTAATTAGATTTTTCTATGGCACAGTAAATATCTGCATTGCAATCTCAAATTAAACACCTTAATTCAGATCTTCTTTCAAGCTATACATCTGGACAACAAGATATTTGCAATACATAGTGGAAGAAACCTACCTTTTGTTTTAAAAGCAAAGTTGCAGAACTTGCAGACATATGGCCTAACATCAGTGTGCGTGCGAATGTGTTTCTTCAGCATGCTTGGCTTTTTACAGCGGATACCGCACTCTTCACATATGTATTTTCCCCGACCTCTGCCCCGCACGTAAACATAGTCCTCATTGGATTTGTACCTGAATTTAACATATAGTTATGTATTTAAATTCTGTTGTTTCATGTACATAAAGTAAATATTAAAGACACTGAACCTTCTTTAAAAGCTTTAAAATTGTAGGTTTTCAAGTCTCAAAGCTTGCATTAGCAACATATAAGGTTGCAAATTCATGTAATTGATCAAAGTTATTCAATTTATCTTGTGGAAATATTAAATGTATTCAGTACTACTTGTTTACAGAAACACCATCCAAAAACTGGAATTTCTGTGTCACAACCACATTAATATTTAATTGGGCTTCAAAATTGGGAGCCAAACAAATCCCAAGAGCTTGTGGTTGGATATACACATACAATGATGACACAAATCTGAACATACCCTCCTTCAAAGATTTTAATGCGTGTGGGTTCAGCCTGCTTTGATGAAGCCTCCTTCTCTCCATGGCCCTCTTTCACTCTGTCCCTTGAGATTACCCCCTTAATTTTCTTTCCCAACTTGCCAATATCCAGCTTCATGAGCTCTGGCTCCATCTATAAATGTAAACCAAGAAAATACTACATGAAGATGTTTCAAATTCAAAACATAGTAGAGAATAAGTGGTTTCGCAGCTATAGAGTCATCAATTCATTTAAATTTCATGTGTTCTTTTGACTTATTTAACCAAGCCTCTGGAATTCATTACCTGCTCAAACTTCTGCTTCCACAACAGGGATGAGACAAGCTTTCCAGTCCCTGGCTGATACATGGCAGCCATTGTATAGGTTTCTGTGTTCCTCCTCTGTTTGGAGCAGAGTAATGCTAGGGTTGCCTTGGTGCTGAGGTTGAGTGGGTTTGGGTTATAGGAGCTGACACACCAAGAGCCATAAACAGAGGTTAAGGGAGTTGTCTGAGCATAGTTTGGCTTGGTGTAATTTAGGTAGCACCAGCTAACACTTGTTGTTGTACGTAGACTTGGAAACTGAAAGAACTGATCAACATCTGCTAAGTCAGTGAGCAGGAGAGTGCTCCCACATACAGCACCAACCTGACTGGCAGAAAGTTGCACAAACATATTTACTGGAATCTTGGTCTGCTTCAGTTCATCTTGAGTATCACTGGAAGAGATCATTGATTCAGGGCCTGAGATGGTCTCTGGAGTATCTTTGTCTACATCAAGCTCCTCTGGGGACTCAACTCTTTTAGAAGTGTTCATCACAATTTGTAGAGCTGGAGTAAAGCTTTCCTTGTGTGGCACATCAGATGCAGAGGAGAATATAGATGATGGGTAATTAGCTGGTGGAGATGAGGACATCCTCTCTAGATCATCCAAGTCATCTCTCTTTAAAACATCAGGCTGTGGTGATGTATCACCATCATTTGGTGCACTTGATTTACTTAACTCAACTGCACTTAGCTCTTTCACTATTTGACCATACATCTTTTCCTCCTTAATCCGTTTCTGTTGCTTGTTTCCAATAAAAAGTTCAAGACTACTGGCTGGTGACAGCATTCTCTTACTACCTCCAATACTAGAGGAGGCATCTGTAGTTGAAATAGTTCCTGATGTCAGTGACAACGGTATACCTGTATTCAGCCTTCCAGGTAATGGTTCAGAAACTTTCCAAAGTGGATATTGCAAAGATCTTTCTGGATGACCTAATAGTTTCGATAAATTGAACCCTATTGGGTGTTTTGAAGATATGCCCGTAAGTGAACTGGTAGATGTATTGTCTGAGCCTATTAATCTGAGAGAAGTAGTACTTTGAGCATGAGTAGCAAGAATTTGTGAAACACTTGTGTACATAACACTTCCATATGATGGCACATTTGTTTGAATTCTAACTGGAACTAGCATTCCAGGATGTGATGGCTGTGAACCTACATTTTGAGTGGTAAAGCCTGGTTGAATTTGCTGTAAGAAAACTGAGTTTGTAGTGAGCACTTTTGATGAAGTGCCAATAGTTTGTGGAGAACCTCTTGAGACATAAGGATATGTTTGACTTGTCCCATCAGTATTTGATTCATTGTGCACCTGTATTTGATGAAGAGGTTGGTGGGATTTCTGTACATTTGGTTGTAGATTTGGTGGTCGGATATGTAATTTCTGCAGCTGATGGATTCCATGGTGCTGCCTGGGTCGTGTTGAGTCAGTATACCAGACCACTGTCTGAAAATATGGTGATGACACCAAGCTACTCGGAAGTGACGAGTGGTGCATTATATCCTGGCTCATGTGCTCATGTATTGAAGCCTCACTATCTGTTGACAGTTGGCCTGGCAAGCATGGCGACTTTTGCAAGTCGTCTGATTGGCTGTCTTCACTGATGCTCTGCTGAAGCAAGTGATATGATCCTCTTTTTTGCCTTACTAGATCACTTCCAGCTACAAGGTGTGGTGGAGCAGTTAGAGATGAGGTGCCTTGCCAAGAAGGTGAAGCATGGGGGTCAGAAAGTTCTTGTTTAATGTTTACCTCAGAGCATTGCTCTTGAGGTACAACTTCAGGATAGACACTCAGAGATGCCTGTCTAACCAGATATCCACGTCTACGTTCCTTCATGGATGATGCACTAGCATATAACTCCCCTTGTCTTGAATTGGTTGACAGACTTCCATAATCAAATGATTTGCTACGAGTTTCTGGCACCTCAGTAGGTAAACCACAAGGTGACTGTTCTGATGAGGAGCGACGCATCTCCTTGTGATGGCCTGGTATTGACAGAGAATGACCACTCCCTGGTACAGTTAAAAATTCTGATTGTTTACTAAATTCTTCTTGCTTGGTTGGTGACACTGACTTCATACTGTCCTCTCTATCAAATGACATTGAGAAACTTGAGCTATGGGACAGGTTGCTCTCTTGACTTGGGCTCCTTGACAGACTGGTACAGGTAGACTCGAAGCTTGATTCCCCAGATGAGTGCTCCATGTCGGCAAGACGCAGACGTTTTTTCTTTGGAGGCAATTTTTCTGCTGGGAGTTGGGACAGAGTCTCACTCCTCTGTGGCCACTGGAATTCCTCCACATGCTTTTCTGGTTCTTTAGCAGGCACCTCTGGTTCTTTCTCTGGTTTATCTGGTTCTTCTGTGACTCTAATTTCAGGTACTTGAATGTTGGTTTGCCGCACAAGTTTGTGGGGCATATGGTATTGCTGACTAGGTGAAATGGATGCTAATTCACTGTCACTTTGCTGTTGATGTTCCATGCTCTCAGACCTCAGAATAGAGTCAGGACTCTGCACATCATCAGTGTTCTCAGAGTCAGACTGCTCAGAGAGTTGGCCAACAGGCTTTTCTGGCTGATAAGATTGTTGTTCAATTGACTCAGTCTTTTCAAATGAGTTTGGCCTGCTAAGCAAGTTAGTATGTTGAATAACAGATATGACATTGCCAGCAGCCTTTCGGTCTGTATCTTGAACAAGCACAACATCCTCTGGATGAACAACTTTATCAAAACTTTCCAATGAATTGTAACCACTGTACATGGATCCTCTACCTATGTGGGCAGCCACTAAAGTTTCCTGACCACCTTGTTTTAGATCATAGTCCCCAGGTGTTTCAAGAGACACATTTTTCATGGCATCATACTGCCCAGGACAATCCTCCTCATCACCAACACTCTTTTCTTTACGACGTTTTCTTGTGGTCATCTCTGACATTCCAACCTTTGTACCGCAGCCGCCATATGCTGTGCGCATTTCAGGACAAGCAAGTTCTGATCCTGAGCCTTTGAACTCAGACATCAACTGATCTCTCTCCCCCATCTTCATAGTTGCAAATGGACCTCCCATTTTGCCATAGTTCTCAAATTCCCCATGCTCAAAAGCAGCCTGTCTTCTCAGCCTCCTTAGACCAGCAGCCCCTGGATAAAATACATCATCTGGAGACATCATTTCATCAAAGGAGTGACTCCCTCTCAGAGCTGAAGGAACGTTAAGATTGGTAGGGGATGATGTTGGCATTGAGTTACTTCTTAAAAGTGGGCCTGTCTCAGAAGGAGCTTCCAGGAGAGCGCCTCGAGGGTACTGCTTTGGGTCACATGCTGCAACCATTTGTGTTCCTCTGAAAAATATGTGATCCTCTGATATCTTTCCCATGTCCACTTCTATCATGGCAGATTTGTTTTGCAAATCAGGACTAGCAGTAGCAGTCATTGTACCTGGATGTCTAGATCTGGAGATGGGTCGGTAATAACAAGCTCTTCCAAACATAATCTCTTCGTATGTCTTTGCATTGGTGTTAGGTGGACTAATCTGCTGTTCAGCACTCTCTGAACGAGAAAAATAGCCAGAATCGGTGCTACCTTTACTGTGTGGACTCAACAGATTCAGAGACTGGTCTGAGTCCTGGCCTTTTTTATCAGTGAGTCTTAAAGCAAGTCTCTGTTTGACAGTATGTGACTCATCTCCTTGGACCATTCCTCTGATATTGGATCCCCTAATTTCTGTGAATGGGGTACACTCTATGGTTGCTGATGTAAGCCCCTGTTTAGGAACAATTAAAATAGGCACTTTCATAGATGCCATGGCCAACTCTTCTGCCGAGTCTGCATATGCTGGTTCACCACCTTTATCCAAAGGACCTTTGATGGAGTCAAATGATATCTGGGGTATGGAGCTACTTTTTTCTGGGTACATGGCCCCCTCTGCAGTTTCTTCATCAGTGTCAGTACTTTGATCTCCATCAGACTGTACCTCTGTTTCACCAACTGAAGATGCTTGATCAATATCTGTGCGAGTCGCCAGCTCAGAGAAGGGGACAAGTCCTGCTTTAATAGCATGGGCATGAGACTTTCTATGCTTATATAAATTACTCTTGGTTTTGAATGAAAAGCCGCATGGTTCACATGGATAGGGCCGTTCCCCTGTGTGTGATCGTATGTGTTTTTTAAGCACACTGGGCTTAGCACATGCCCTTCCACAGTACTGGCAAATGTACTTGCCTGGCTTCTTGGGTTTCTGCTCCTTCTTATGTCCATCCTCTTTTTGCTCAGAGCTTGACTGTGAATAATGGCAAAAAGCACTAGGTAAACTTGGTGACTTCTGACGGGGGAAAGCTCCATGAGAATGTGAATGCACAGAAAACACATCATCTTGTGGCAGAGACTGCAATTTGCCTGGGAAAGGCCAAGCATGGGGCTCCAAACCAGGTTGTGTCTTTGTACTAGTAAGGAAAGGCTTCTGTATGGGCTGCTGTGGGTATGAATGTTGTAACTGATAGGAATAAGACCTGGGGAAAAAATGACTTTCTGCAGATGATTGAGACTCTGCACCTAAACGCAGCTTTCCAGAAGCTGCAATAACCGTCCCACTGATACCACTTTGCAAGCTTTCTGCGTAAGTGTTTCCTTTTGTACCAGTGCAGGGCTCAGAGACCCACTTTCTTTGTAAAGAGTTTTTCTCACGTGGTTCCTTGCTGCATTTCTGTCCAGCAGCTATTCCATGTGGTTCCATTATTCTGTATTTCAGTTAGGTTTCTCAAGGTACTGTTTATTAAATTGCATTCAAATATATAGTCATGCCAGGTGATTTAATAACAATGGCACTTAAACAAAAGGTCCTCCATTTCCATTTTCCGAACTGATCCAGATTTGAATTTTTAAAAATGCCTTTTTATAACCAAAAATCCAAACTTCTTTGCATAAATGATTCTTTAGGCGTGGTTACATTCATTAAGTATTTTAGTTTCATCCAAGTCCACGCTGACTTCTCTTATCTTCAAGTCTTCGTTAGGTATCTACAAAAGATAACAAGAGAGAACACAATTATTTTTTATATATACAAACAATGTTTTGAATATAGTTTATTTTATGCATGCTATTTCAAATGTAACATTAAAAGATTTTTGATTAAATATACTGAATGTTCTGTAAGATATTGCTATTCTAATGAGCATGTTAAATCTTGTCAATGAAAAGAAACAGAGAAACTGACACAATTTTTCATTTCACCATTAACAACCATGCCCACTCATTTTCTAAAAAGACACAAATGTTTAAAAATAGCCTATGGAACACAAGTGACGTTAATGTCAGATGTGTGTGGGTGTCTAAATTCAAAACTATGAAGAAATGATGCCATGTTCATTGCTCTGTTGTTTTTCTGCTTAGCCGTTTATCAAGACTTAAAAGTAAACATGTAAGACCTATCGAAATAAATGTTTTTTGTTTTTTATTACACACTACTACAAATCTTGATTTACATTATGTCCACAAAAGACTCAGTATGATGCTAAAGCAACATGTTCTATGCAATTCTTTCAATCTCTGTGAAGCTGCCTGTGAAACAGTGAGGAAACTATGTGACACCGATGACTGGGGGCTGGTGTGAGCACTAAAAATAGCACAGCAGAAATGCCAGTGGTTTTTATAGTACCAGAAAATTTAACTTAGTTTGTTTTGTTTTCAGTTTCTTCCATTCCTGACACAGGAAAATATGTGCTCACAAACCAAGAACCATGAGTTTGAACCCACAAGCAGAAGCGGCACAAGGGTTTCTGGTTTTGGTGTATAGCAGGTTGTGTAGTTTTAGCAACATACCCATTTTTATAAATGACTAACAACAGAACGAGAGAGAGTGAGCAAGCGAGAGAGAGAGACCCCCAGTGGGAAGAAACCGGAGAACAGAGGACACCCATACAAAGTAAGACAGTAACCAAAACTCAAGATCAAACCCAGGACACTAGAGCTGTGAGGCAGCAATGCTACCCAAATATTCAAATATATCTTCTACACAATTTCCTTATCGTTTCTTATGATCTTTTTTCACAGAGTGACATTTTGCAGTTTTATAGTGAGCTCTGCTGCTATTCTTCAGTTAAAGAGCTACTGCTGCCTATATCATTCTGCATTAGAAAATATTTCCTTCTGTCTTTCCTCTCCCCTTCAACATACTTCACAATGATCAGCTGGTAAAAAGAAAAGAAAAGAAAAAAAAAATTATAGCACAAGCTGTAGAAACAGAATTTAGCAACTCTATGTGTTTTTTAAAAGCCAGACCAAAAATACATTGTTGCACTTTTTCTATGTGTGTGCACAGGAATGTGTGAGCAGGATATACACACTGTCAAGAAAATACTGATGTCAGAAAAGAATGAGTAAGTGGAAAATACACATGCCAAAGCATGCGCGCACACACACCCGTACATACACACCCACACTCGTACACACACACCCACACACCCGTACACACAAACAGATCAGATATTCTTCATGAATTAAGAGTCATGTTCTGTAATATGCCTATCTGGCTGTTCCAAATGGAAATTTAATCAAGCCTGGCTGTTTCTCTGGGGTTTTTTGTTTTTTTCATACTAAAAAATAGTTTAGCAATTTCAAGACTGAAAAACCAGGAATGTGACACATATAATTAGATAACAATGCCTCACTTCGCAGCTTTAAGTTGATCTGGAGGTCAAAACAAGGAATGTATGGTCCTGGGGCTTTGCATCCCCACCCAAACAAGCTCTAAAGAGGAAGATGGTGTTACTGATGAGCCAGGAGGGATGATCCAGATATCAGGTTCTATCTTTTCTCTGTTGGCCAGATGACATCCTGCCCATGATACCGAGGAGGTGCACTATTAGCAGAGCAGGCAGAGTTTTTTTCCCCTCTCTCTCACATCATTAGTTGCATGACAGAATACTTCAACAACTTGTCTCCAATAAACGAGTATTTCACTGAAACAAAGGAAGAGATTGGAGCGAGTTCTTGTAGAATCCTTTTTTTAATGTATTTCTGGGTTTGTATGTGACTTTTTATCGTCAAAATTGAGAAATTACACAAGACAAGGAATGTTTTTTCTAGATTGGTGTTTTAAGTATTATCCAGCTCTTTTACAGTTCCAACTGGCACTCGCAGAGAACATCCGGAAGAGTCTGACTGAACTACACTGAAGTATCACGTTCTCTTATAGCTGGCACATATTTTTTCACTGATTAATAATGTGTGTAAGAAGTTAAAGAAGCACATTCTGCAAAGACAGAGACAAGCTAGTTAACGGCCATCTTTCCTGGAATATTCCTTGGCTGAAGAATGGAAAGACATTGTACCTCAGGAACTTTCTACGACAAAACCCTTCTCTAACAACCCACTAAAAATATTCTCATGCCACCTTCACTCATAATACTCCACCTACACACACACACACACACACACACTTTTTCTACTATTCGTCCTGTCTCCTCACAAAAGATGTGTTTTTCCTCACCCAGCACTTTCCACAGTGTGTTTTTTGGACTGTGTTAGCAGGTCTGTGGGATCTATCACCCTAAATGTGTACAAGTCAGCCACCTGGAGTGTCCTGCTGACTCCTCATTAGAACCCGCAAGATGAAGCACAAAGTGATCCCTTGGCTAAGCATGGTATGCATCAGGGGAGGGAGACCAACACAGATAGGGAAGCCAGCTTAAATCACATCCAGATGGTCAGCTGATGGAAGTTACAAACCTCTGCAGTGTCAAAAAACAGATTTATATTGCACATTCCAGGTCCCTGCACAGGCAAACGCAAGCTTACTGGAAGCAGACTGAAGGGGGAAAAAACTCACAGTTTTATTTCCTTTGCCACAAAGAAGCAGACTAACAAAAAAAGAGAAAGAACTCTCAGTGAGATATGTGGAGCAGAAAGGAAGCAATTAAATAAGATGAGGTATTTTTAACACCATGGCCAGGAGAGCTTGAATGTGTGTGAGTGTGTTTGGGTGTACATGTTTCTATTAGCGTTTTTGTATTTGTGTGTGTGCGTGTGTGTTTGGTGTGTGTGTGCGTGCATGTACAAGTGTATGAGTGCTGGAGAGAGAAAGTATGCGTGGGAAGCATCCACAGCCATCTCAAGATGGGGTGAGGAGTGTGGGTGACAGTTCCTGTGTGGGAGGGGAAGGCATGAATAACATGCAGAGTTATGTTGTTGATGAATTGTGTTATGAAAGGGGGAGAGTTACACAACGCTTGGTCAGAGTGGGTTGGGAGCGATGTCAGCCGGATTCGCAGCACTGCACAGCCCTTCAAGACATTTGGTCGAATACACAATTATCCTCCAGCTGCAATGCCAGGCACTAGAAGGAGGCAGGAGGGATCCTGTGAATATGCCGGAAAAAGAAGGCATCAACAGGCTCACATTTAGGCAAATGATGGGCATTTGCTCTCAAAAAACATCTAACTACCCATGTGTAGGGGAAAATAGAGATCTGCTTGTGATTTGTGCAGAGATATGACAGTGTACATGATGCAAACTGCTAACCTGTCATTATAACTGTATTGATGGTGATTATTCTGAATAATGCCAACTAGTTTTCGAGTTCTTTCCACACGGTAAATTTGAAAAATTTCAACCATAACATAGGCCAATGGATGCACAAGCTCACAAGCGATCATCATTAGTCACTAAAATGTGGGCAAAGTGTAGGGTAGTGTGAATGTTATGTTCCCTTTCATCAACTCTGGAGGTCATTAGAGCAGTAAGCTGTCTTAAGTTGTCCTTAACTGTGCTTTTGGGGATGATTTTCACATCGATGAACCATTTCTACCATAGACATCAAGGCTCATGTTTGTATATCTGTGCTTAAATGTACATGTGCTACCAGACATGGCTAAAACTTGTATAGGATAGAGATATATGCTAAAACATAGGCTACATGTGTGCAAGCAGTATGTGCTAACATATGTGCATGTAGAAATTGCATGAAAGTTTCTATCTTACAGCTTTGCAATAGCACCATTATTGATTACTTTAGACTCTGTCTTTGATAAAAGGTTCATACAATAAATTGTGTTGAATTCATAGAATCATTTTGATTCAAGCATAATGGTCTCTTTATGTGACAATATCAGATCAATGGACAAGTGAAAAAAAAGAAATAAACAAGAAACAAGAAAACAACCCTACAGGTTGATTAAACTTTGCATTCTGCCATGTGTGATGGAAATATTCCAGTGAAAGTTGCTGGAAACTCATTCGTCTAGCTTTCAAACATAGCTTTATTGTAGAAGAGACAAGGAAGACAGTTTGAGAAAATAATCAATGACAAGCAAAAAAACAAGCAATGGAAAACAACCAATATCTGTGGTTGTTACTCCCGCTCATGTCCTCCCAAATCCATAAGACTTTCTTTCATCTTCAGAACAGAAATGAAGACATTTTAATGATGCCTGGGAGATTCCTGACATTCCACTCTCAAGACACAGTGAGACCTGGAAGCGCTCCACTGTTTACAGCAGATGAAGAGGGACACAAACTGAGTCATATAATAACAATGTCTGCAGAGTTGGACATAGAGGAGGACTTGCATTTTTTGTCCACTCTCGCATTAACACAACACGCATGTGTCTGGGTTCTCTCATGATTGGGTATCAGAGATCTTGTGTTGGATATCTAGTGAATAAAGACTTAATTTGATTTTTGTTTGTGCACCCAGAGCATTCACATTGCTTTATAAGATTGGGTTTAAACCACTGGAGTCACATGGATTACTTTTACAATGCCTTTATGAACTTTTTGGAGCTTGAAAGTTTTGGTTACCGGACTGTAAACGGAGGGAAAGAAATCTCCCAGGTTTCATTAAAATGTCTTCATTTGTGTTCCGCAGATAAATGAAAGTCTTACGGGTTTGTAACCATATGAGGGGGAGTAACTGATGAAAGAATTTTAATTTTTGGGTGAACTATCACTTTAATCTAGAAAATTTATACAAATCATTCAGGATAAAAAAAAATGGTGTTCATTTTCTAGACAAACTTTATAACTCAGTGGAAAAATATTTGAGAGAAGCATGACTATTACAATAAAACTAAATCTTTCAGTTCAGTTTCACATGAGATGAGGTGTAGACTATTTTCACTAAGGGTACCCATCTGTGCAATTTCAAATGCTAAACAAAATTTGAAGTTGTTGCTTTTGCAGCTGATTCTTGAACCACAGGTTCTTCATGTTGCAAACAAGATAATTTTTTGTAGGCGAAAGCTACTTTATATATGTGTGCATGGCTACTCCATAAGCGTCTCTGTCGTCGGGAAATGAGCGCTCTTTTAACTTTCTCGTTGTCTAATGACGGTTGACTGGCTGTTGAACTGGTTGAATATTAACCTTGGAAATGAGGATTGATGCCAATTTGCTGAAGATGTCTTGTTTGTTGGGGAAAAGAATAGTTGATGTTTGAAAATGTACCAAAGTCAAAGGGCTCGAGTCCAAGTGACTTCACAACTCATTGATGAAAGTCAAAGTCGAGTCAGGTTTTCTTAATTTATGTTGAGTCGAACGTCAGCAAATTATAATATTGAGTATATGTATTTGCATCTGTTTAGAACACATTATCGGTTCAATACGTACTGTATAATGTACTCATATTCGGTTACGTCCCCAGAGTATACCTACTAGAATGACCTTGCTGAGTCATGTAAATATATTCACACAGGCATGAAGTTGGATATTTTATAAGAGTTATTCATTTGTTAATTAAGAACTGGAATGTTTCAGAAATAATCTGCATTACTTTAATTAAAGTAAAACAGAATGCAGCGTTATTGCTAATTTAGTCTGTCCTTAGCAAAAAAAAAAAAGAGATAATTTTCATGCTTTAATTGCTACTGATTGCATCTATGGTGATGTCTGCAAAAAATGTGCCAAGATCAGACAGTGTAAAGAAGTGACATTAAAGGCCATGCTTTATGGTGTACAGTTGTTAAATGTACAGTTTGCCTGGATGAAGCAGAGAACACTGCGCTACAGAAGGGAAAAACAAAAGAAAGCAGGAAAAAGTGAGGCTTCATGTTGGTCTTAATTGTATATGGTAAGACTTTCCACTGGGTAAGACTGAAACCAGCTAGCCTTCATTAAATTTTCCACAACATTTTGCAGAAATGTCAGGAAACAGCTGTAGAGGCAGTGACTAACTGTCTTTCTCCCAGGATGTCTTTTAACACTATACTTCATTGAAATTATATCCATTTTTCTCTCTCTCTCTTTTTTTGGTAAAAAAGGTGGTATTCTGGTATCCTATTTCTATCCGGGTGGTAGAACGGTTTATAAATAGTTGCAAAATTTTAAAACAATGTAGCTTGAAGGTAGAAAGACTAAAAAGATGCAATAACCTTGAATGATTTCTAACAGTTTTTAGCCTGTGGGCAAACATATGTTTAACACACACATTCCTTTCCCAAGTTCATATTCAAGTCCATATTCTATCAACATCTACGTAAAAAAATTACATTACCAGAAGAACCAAAAAAATGAGCAGAACAAAAAAACTAAGTGAAGATAACGTTGCTTGAACAAAACAATTGGAATAATAATCACAGACAAATCGCAAGGATTTCCACAGGGAAGAGGCAAAATGTGCGAGTCCATGATTTCAAGAGAAAGAGTTCTGCCAGTATGCTGGCCCTTCTAACCCAGAGTAGACTAAATAAATAGCTGTAGTCACTGTCCAAGGTTAACAGCTCCAAAACTGGTGAGAAAACAGTTTGGTGGTGGCACTGCTAAGACACGTAGCAGAAAAAATAAGGGCCCATTGCAGCTCAAGCTCTGAATTCCTAAAAGAAGAGCTGTATTGTGTAATTTTTAAACCTTTTTTAATGAATAGTCCAACACTATGCATAAAGGAACTCTGAGCAAATAAACCAGAAGTTTTATCATCATCAGTAAATCAGACATCATCAGCAATGCACGTCTGCATCTTGGAAGTATGTGACCTGGAACATGCATCTCTTTCTGCCTCACTTCTCTTTAATGTCCATACACTATACTATACATACACCAGACCAGTTCTCTGATGAGCTCCCAGGCTTTCGACTGAGCATGAAACCCACTGCAAGAACTCACCCAAAGAGTACTGTGATAAAATCCTGGGCGAATGGGTGATGTGGAGGAACCAGAAAGGCCAGAAAGGATCCTTTAGCCAGGGTGCTGAGACTACATGGACCACTGTAGAGAGAGAAATATTATTTATTAATTACAGTGCAGACACAGTAGCTTTAATGTATAACTTTTAATTCTGTCAAAATGAACATAAAGCATGCACCCACAAAGGAGTAATAAAGCTTATTAATAATATGAGCATTTCTCTGCAGTTAGAACAACTAGAACTCAACACCAATGGTGTGGACAGGGATGCCTCCACCACCATGCATATGCCTGAAATACCGTTAAAATGTACTGCAAACAGAAGGAAAGCTATTGAAGAAAAACTATTTCAGAGGCTGTGACCTCGCTGTGACCTTGCGCCTCTTTGGATCTATTCCAAAATCTGTCTTGCTGGTTACGACGTTAACTCCATATACTGTAAATACTACAAACATTCACGAGAATCTTAATCAGACGGACAACCTTTAGAATGTTTTAAATGTCAGCCGAATGAAAATATAAGCAGCCCATTCACCATCAATCCTTCCCACATTCTCCATCATCCTCCATCCTACTGTACCCCTTAACCTTTTCCCTGAAGCTGATAGTACAACAAACTACTAGCTTAGTAGTGTCCTTCCAAATGACTGGGCTCCTTCAATGAGCTCGAGGTCAGATATAATACCTGACATAAAGTGATTGCTAAAATGAACCACAGCTTCCATGATCCAGATTACTTTTAGCCAACCACGTTGCTTTAAGGCAAAAGCATAAGGCTAGAATGCATGCATATGACTCCTCCTCTTGTTCTTCCTGCTCTGGAGTGAACTTGGCCAGACACAATTTCACCATTCCTCATGGTTACAGATATTATAAACAACATTGTAGTCTGATGCTTCTGCAACGAGGCTGCCTCAGCTCACCCAGAAAGAAAACAAGAGATTTCTGTGGAGTTGCATCACAATCTGTCATGGCGCTCACCCAGAGTAAACACAGGAAACAGGTTATCAAGACCGGAAAATCTCTCACCTCAAGTCACATGTACTACATGTTGAAACAGAGGAGCTAAGTGATAACCAGGAGGGTTGTATCACAGCAGAAATATCTGTATAAGGAAAGACTCCACGATCAGGACCTGTCTAAGGAATACTTAAAACTGAGGATTACTATTAAAAGGATAGAATAATCATTAACAAAATGAAGATTGTCTTGTGGGCAATAGCCACTCAAATCTCTAAAAGGAAGGAGGCCTGGGGGATGGCAGCATCATGTTTTTTGCATTTTCCGCATTGGATCCTAAATAATATGCTTAATGATGATGAGGTATACAGTGGACAGGATAAACACATGGATAATCCCATTTGTTAAAATTTACTTTGATTGAAACACAGTGGGGTCTGTTTGAGTTAAGAAGTGTCCAGTTTTTTCATCTCCATAATTTGTCCTATTAAAAAAAAAAAAAAAATTATAATAAGTATGTTCCTCAGGAATGTATATCCTTCGCACATTTTATATGCTACAGTCCAAAACTAATAAATGCATGGATTCTATCTCGAATCACACATCCTAACACTCTGGCCAATCTTTGGAATGGACTGAAAATGAAAATACAAGATAGATTGTATTATCATGCTTTGTGCCACACCACCTTCTTCCTTTTACCTTCCTGCAGAAATAAAACTCATTCAGGTTCAGTGTAAATCCATGCTAATTTGTAAACTCGAAACTACATTTACTCCAGTGGATACAATTCATCACAAGCGGCTCGGCCTTCCTATTGCCTCACTTCTACAACATTATTCAGACTGATGAAAATTTAATATGAAGTAATACAGGAAAGTTGGCTAATTGTATCAGAGGACAGGAAGAGCCCTGGGGTGAGCCACCCCTGTCATCAACCTGTCTTCACTTCTAACTGCAACCATAGGAACCAATGAGCACCCTGTCAGATGCACCTGCTTCAGCCTGACATCTTCAACGCATTCATAATTCTCTCTCTGTCTGTCTGTCTCTCTCTCCATTTCTTTATGTCTTAGCACACTAGTGTACTTGTCAATTTGCCCTAAAATACAATATAGTAAAACTAAATCCAAAGTGGGTTACATTACATACAGGACACAACAGAAGCGTACAGATAAACCGTTGAGGGTTGAAGACCTTCATGGTCCATTCTTCCGGTCACAAGCTCAGAACCTTGACCATTGACCTACCATTACGATTTACAGAATGTAGGTCTTTTTGCACACAATTCTTAAACTGCTCCAGCTGTTTTGTGCTCCTGACACACTTCAGCCCACTGTCATTGGCAGCAGTGCATTGTTCTGCTAAGATTCTGCATTTCGATCCATCTGCCTTCTTCATAATTAATACAAGTCTTGTTAATAAATACTCAAAACCCCACTGCCTATGTGGTGCTTTAATACATTTTGTGGCTCTAGGTGTTCCGAGACAGTGTAATTACCTTACAATTAATGGGTCAAGTTAAAAATTTATGGCAGGAAACTGAAAAGAGTTTTTCTTTGAGGAATGTCTTGGCCAGCCCAGGAGACAGCTATCCTTCTGCTCTTTAAATGTGGTGATAGTGGGACAGTGGCAGATTCCACTCAAACATCACAACCGCTTCAATGCAAACAATCTGATCAGCTGACTGATGTTCTCCAGCTGCACATAACATCACTCCATCCTTTCCATCCTTTCCTCACCCTTCCTGCTTCCCTCTGACAACCCAGCTTAATGGAAAGTGCACAGCTGAGAGATGAATGCATAAGAGTGGAATCTGCAGCATAGC
This sequence comes from Prietella phreatophila, assembly GCA_025728095.1. Taxonomy (NCBI): domain Eukaryota; kingdom Metazoa; phylum Chordata; class Actinopteri; order Siluriformes; family Ictaluridae; genus Prietella; species Prietella phreatophila. Next base: position 9,432,515 of record JAOUWY010000043.1, read on the forward strand.
TGCAACAGACATCAGAGGATTGTGTTTTATTGTGAGCTGGCGAGTGTTCCCGACCGCCAGTGTTCAAGTGTCACATTACTCCCCGCAAGAGCTGGGAACTTTGATTTCCTAGAGATACTGGCTCTAGCTTGGTAAAATTAGAC
>JAOUWY010000043.1:9451424-9467674 GCA_025728095.1 Prietella phreatophila
CACACACACACACACACACACACACATACATAAATAAAGGTGCATCTCAAAATATGGTGGAAAAAAAAGTTTTCATTCAAAAAGTGGAACTTTCATATATTCTAGATTCATTACACATATAAAGTGAAATATTTCAAGCCTTTTTTTTGTTTAACTCTGATTACATGGGTTTACAGCTCATGGAAATCAAAAATCCAGTATCTCAAAATATTAGAATAAAGAATTTATAATAGAGAAATGTCAACCTGAGAAGAGCTCTAATCAGATAATTAACTCAAAACACCTGAAACAAAACACTTAGTGAGACTTTAATATCTTAGACATATTGTTATTTGCACTTCTGGTTAGATGCTATCTACATTTCATGGGCTCTGTACTTGTACTCTGCACAGTGACAGTAAAGTCATTAATATTTTATCTAAACAACTCATGTTGTTGGGCGGCTGTGACTCCGGTGGTAGAGCGGGTTGTCCACTAATCGTAGGGTTGGCGGTTAGATTCCTGGCCCACATGACATCACATGCCGAAGTGTCCTTGGGCAAGACACTGAACCCTAACGGCAAGTTAGCGCCTTGCATGGCAGCTCTGCTACCATTGGTGAGTGAGTGAATGGGTGAATGAGACACGGTGTAAAGTGCTTTGGAACCACTAAGGTTAAAAAAGGCTATATAAGTGCAGACCATTTACCATTACACACATTCAGTGCTTTGGCCCCTAATCATAAGAACAATTTTGTTGTTGTTGTTAGATCTGAACATCATATAAGAGTTTAGAAAGCAGAAAGAGCAACCAGGACAAAACAGCTCAGCCTGTTTAATTCATCCTGTCAAATTCATCAAAACTCTGGATGAGGTCTTCAACACTAAGCAGACACTTTCCCTACACTTGATCCTTAAAATGATTCTAGGTAAGCCAGAGATGCAGCAGACACACAGAGATTATATGATGTCTGAGAATTTGTGATTGGAAAAGGTTTTAACTCGACTGGCAGAAGAGGCAGGTTTCATTCCACAGCTACAGTATCAGACAGGAGGACTGACTCTCCCTCTTCCAGCCTTACAGGCAGACAGGCAGTGCAAGAAAAGGAAGGGAGTGAGGAAACATCTCACTGTCTTTCAAGGTCACTGTAAACTCAATGCCAGGGCTACCCCATGTTTATAAGACTTAGCGTGGGCTGGCGAGACGTGCATGTGTGCATGTGTATGACTCGAGTGGATGAATTATATGCAAAATAGACAAGAAAAGCATCTCACAAATATTCTATGAACTTTTAAACTATCTGCCGTTCTTAAATGGAAATAGGCAGAGACATCAACTCATATTTAGAGTTGTTAAGTATGTCAACTATAACCTTGTCTAGGCCTAGTGCCAAGTACCTGGTGTTTTCATGTGTGTCCATCAGATATCATGTCATAAACTATTCCAGACTATAACAGCACCTGTCAGGACAGTTTAGAGAGGACTGAAAAAAGGAGATCTATCCTGTATCATCACTGTCCTGTGAGGGAACTGACATTTCCTGGCACATGGAGCAGCTGAACCTGAAAAACAAACTGTATCAGAGACTAAAATCTCCGCTATGATGTTTGGTTGTTTCAGCTGTGCACTGTGCTCCTAGAAGTGCAGCAGGAGGAAACAGAAAGAAAGAAAGACAGAAAGAAAGAAAGATAGATAAAGAAACTGTTGCCCGTAAACCAGCAGTTTAAGGTTGAAGTCTCTAGACACACTCACAGTGAGCAAGTTGTCTACCATGGCCACTACTTTCCTGCTTGTCATTTCCGGTTATGCCATTCTGTCTGTTTTCACACCCACGGACTAACACAAGCACCACTCTTAGTGTGGCTGTACATACACTCAGAGATTTGCCTTCAAAAAAAAAAAAAAGCTGATTACATACCAGCCTGGCTTCACTGGCTCCTCAGTCATCTACTGCGTTCCTCTGTGCTTGCACTTCCTTTGTGCATTTCGAGAGAGTCAAGAATACGAGAGGCGAAACTACCTAGTGAAACTCCCATCAATCAGACAACACTCGCTGATAGAGTGTATGCTAGGAGACCTACTGATGTAAGCTAGTCACCAGAGAAAATACCCAGTCATGACGCATATCCAGGAACAAAAATAGCACTGGGGCCCCTAGAGGGATTATACAACAGGCTACGTTCAGACACACTTTCAGCGCTCGGGCAGCCTCTCGCACTCTGCTGGTTCTGTTTGCTTGCGCAAATGAAGTTTACATTTTTGCGAAGCGAGACATGACCGCAAATAGACAAGAGATCTAGGGAACGAATCACAGACTGAAAGTGCCATTTGTGTGTGTGTGTATATATGTGTGTGTGTGTGTGTGTGTGGTTAGAAACAGTGCGTTATCAGACCAAACTTTAACCATCTGGCCTCAATGCCTTTGACCTGGGGTTGTCAATGGCATGCCAAGCAGGGCATAACAACAAGGCAACACTTCCTCTTCCTGCCCTCCCTCATTTATAGCTCTCCCTCAGCACTATAAATAGCTCACCAGGCCAACGTGTGCAAAATTCCTTCACAGATGTGCATTCTCCTTTCTATTCCTGGCTGGCTGGACTCTTATGTGATTGATTTGTGGATCACAGGTATGTGTTGTGTAGGTGTTTGTGTGACCGTGAGGGTGAGCGTGTCGGGGGAAAGTAGCAGAACTGTGACACCATTCATACTAGGGTTACGAGAATGAGTTTCTAACCAACGCTCCACTGTTGAGGATTTTCATTCACCTACAGTATGTTCATGCACTGTATTTACTTTTATCACACTGTATCTCACAGTGTCTCTTGATATGTTGATGTTTTGGTGTTGAGATTTTATTTAACATTTGAAAAGGCGTTTGTAACAACCAGAGGTGAAACTGTAACTAATTGTTCTGCCATGTTCAAGAAAAACCTCTCATGTCACCTTAAAACCTACTAAAAGATCTGTTTTGTGTACCAGTCTTGTAGATTTGCGGACACTTTCAAATATAAGGTCAGAGTTTTCGATTTGCGATGCGGCTTAAGACAACATTTACAACGATGGTGGGCGGTTTAAAGGGTTACAAGGCTCAGCAGGGTGTTTCTATGTTTGTCGGTGTGCGTGAAATCGCTAAACATTTTACAGATTGACTTAGAAACCTGACGGACAAGGATGTTTTGGCTCTGACACAAACACACACACAAGTTGAGTTTTAAACGTGTTGTAGGATTATGTTCCTACAACACGCACTGTCACGTTTTATTCCTCGTGTACTATTGTTTGAATCTGGGTGTGACAAAGGAAAGAGCTGCACTGCCTAACTTTTTGAAATCAAAAGTGTCAAGAAATGCAAAAGGTTTATTAGTCATGAATAACTGCACTGTAGGAGTCACCAGATAATAAAACTGCAACTGATTCTTATAATTACCACTCCACTCTTTCCACAAAACCAACTATATTTGCAAACACACTATTTTAGACCAGTGTTTCCCAACCGGGGTGCCATCTAATGAGAGCAGGGGTGGCGTGTAAAAATCCTTCAAATCCTTCTAAAATGCTAAAATGTGTATAAAACATTTAATATATATGATGAATATCTGATGTCTGAAATAATAACACAGAAAAAATAAGACACACATGCATAATAATAATAATAATAATAATAATAATAATAAATTGTATATATTAAAAAAATTTGAATTCCCTCCTCCTCGACTCCCCTTGCTGACCTGCTAGCAGCACGTCAACATCAGTATGCGTAACATATGCGTGTGTTTTATCCTAATAATTAGCGTGTGATGATGTGGTGCAAAAGAATATGGACAGATTTCTTAAAAGAAAACTTCCAGATGCTTCTGGACCATCAACTTCATCCTCATGTAGCTGACACTGTCCAGCATTATTGCTTCTGAAGGGTGCCACAAATTTTAGAAAATTTTCAAAGGGTGCCGTGGCTGAAAAAAGGTTGCATTCTGTTTTACACAACACCACTCGAGATGAATTAGACAACTTTCATTCCCCTATCAGCACTACATGTTTGCTCCTGAGCTGTCAAATGCATTCTGGTGTTTCTTGTACAATCCAATTTTCACAGCTAAATATACGTGACCTCCCCTGACTTCCAGAGTGGATGCTGTGATCCCATGTGGATCTCTCACAAAGAGACTGTTGAAAAAAAAGAAAAAACAACCAGCGGTTCTGATTCTCCAGGGCTCATGTTCCCTGTCTAAGCAAGTCTTACTGTAAACAACATCCCCTAGGGAAGGGGCTGTCACAAAAAAAAAAAGTATGTGATGCCTAAAGAGGAGCCCTATATGATATTGTGGTAGGGAGAGCTGAAAATGGCATTGGAAACACAATTCTTGGGGAAAAAAAAAAGTTATAAAGTTCCCAATACATTATGACTGTTTTAGAGACAGATCAATTTGATTGATGAAGATTTTTTGAGTGAAAGGAAGTGTCTAGAAAAAGAAGAACAAATGATAACTACATGTTTGTCACACTCTTCATGATAGAAAGTGTCTTTTGTAAAAACTAATTTCTCTCCATGCTTAAACTAGCCTAGATTTAAGGGCCATATGGCACCATTCATGGCATACCAGGGACTGTTCCCAATCAATTTGTTTGGTGCTTACTTCATGTCAAAACCCCATAATTGAATTTTATCATCATTTTACAATGCAAAGATAAATCTACTTCTACAGTGATCAACTGTATAATAACCTGAGAGCGTATGAGCTTAAAATAACAACAAAACACAAAATACACTATGTGGCCAAAGATATGTACACCCCTGACCATCACACCCATACTGTATAAGGTTCTTCCCCAAACTGTTACCACAAAGTTGGAAGCACAAAGATGTATAGAATGTCTCTGTATGCTGTAGTATTACAATTTTCCTTCACTGGAACGAAGAGGCTCAAACCTGTTCCAGCATGATACAAACTGCACAAAGCAAGATCTTCCAGACACGTGTGTCTTGTCTGTGTCCTGCACAGAGCCCAGACCTCAACCCCACTGAACACCTTTGGGATGAACTGAAGCCTCGTCGACATCCCAAAATCAGTGCTTGGCCTCAACCTCACTAACGCTCTTGTAGCTTCCCAAAGCCTTCCCAGAAGAGTGGTGCTTATTATAACAGTAAAGGGGGAAGAAATCTGGAATAGAATGTTCAACAAGGACATATGGGTGTGCACAAACTTTTGGCCATGTAGTGTATTAGATCAAGTCTTTATCTTCTCCAGGCCTTTATCTGTGGTTTCTTAATATGAAAAAGGCATCGAGCGTATTCACTGAAAACCACCGAAGATGAAATGCTATGACTGATGCTGCATTTCTTCATGCTCCTGCAGTAGCTCACCATGTAATAGATCTATCTGCTCTTCTAGCAAACAGACCTTCAGTACATCTTTACTTCATCAATATTTAATCTTAAGTATCGCTGTAAGCATGTAAAAAACTCTTTCTCAGTACCAAAGCACTTAAATCATACATACTGCTGAAATGAGTTCTTTCGAATGCTTCTTGTTTAAGAGTAGTACTTGAAAGCACAGTGAAGACACAGTCACACATAACTGGTAATACGTATCATCAATTATATTTTCAGTGCTTTCACGTGCAATTGGTGTTTCTTTATGACATGATACAGTAGAGAATGAACACTAATTGAGATTTTTTTTTTTAAATGTTGCCGAATGTTTACAAAATTAAAATTCCTAGCAGAGTACAGCAGCTAGTCTGATTTAATAGTGCAACTGTATACCTATGGTTCCTTAATAAATTGGGTTTTTATTTGTTTGGTTGTTTTTATGACTGACACATCACACGTTTTATCCAAATGGAATGTCAGTTGTCTGACATCTCTTCCGATATTATGTACATTAGCAATGGGGCATAGATCATTACATCTTAGCTTAGCATATTCTAAGTAGCTAGTGACACTGCAGATTAGCATAATGATAGTCATTGCTATGAATCATGATTAACAATTTCACTGTAACTTAATTTACACGTAATACACTGGCAGTGAATAACAGAACTGGTTGTTCTAGAAGGTTCAAACCACACGTTTTACAAGGAATGGCGCTCATGTGAAGCTATCACAGCTAACCGGCTCTACTAGCACACTCACACCAAGGAATTTGAACTGAATTGACACTCCCTCATCATACTCACTCCAGATGACGCACTACATGTGATCTAGATAAAAACAGGAATGTACATCTTATCTGGATTCTACAGTATAGTTATACCATTTGTGCTAGAATGAATGAATATACATTATTCACCAACTGTGAAAAGGAGTATTGCTCAGCAATACTTGGCTGAGAAGCAGTGTTGCCATGGCAATACTGGCAATACTGACAGCGACAGCCATGTTCGAACCTATTTGGAGAGTTTCTGTGAAAAGGACTGGCAAACAAAGTTAAAAGAAATTCATGCTCTGCTTTCAGAATAAGCAGCCACTCGTCTTCCAGTGTTGGGCTTTTCAAGGGAAACGTCAATTTACTGTACATATGGCAGCAAAATCATAAGTAAGAAACAAGGTATTGTGCTTTTTGATGCAAGTTTTACTTGATTATGCATAGATTTAATACTGGCACGAGAATATAGTTTCCCCTCATTGTAATAAATTTGCACATGCAGAACATTTTCTAATTATGACAGAAGGCATTGCAAAATAATAGTTGCATCAGGGCTCCAGAGTGGTATCACACTCTAATCCTAGTGATGCCGCTGCCATCTGAGGCTGGGAGACAAGAGAGCAAAACATACAGACCTACAGTATATATTCTTGATATCTAGTGGCACTGCAAAGTCCTATTTGTTAGCATCATCATAGGCAAGGCTATCAATTATGGGGGTGGTAACTGGCCAAAATGGTAACCAAAATGGGGATTTCACAAATAATAGTTTGATACCAGTCAAAATATACAACATCCAAAATGGCTGACATCCTGCTGAGTTAATTCATGGATGAGGTTGTGAAATTTGCTTGTCTTAAGAAAACTTGTAGCTCAAATGGCTGCCATATTTGGTGCATAGACGTGATACTGGATTCCCAAGCCCAAAGGCCTCATTATCGGCACATACCATGAACCACACATTTTAAATTTGTCCTACACAGCATGATGTTCAGTGCAATTATGTTACATTTCCTGTCTGAGCGTTAAAGTTATTTTTTTTATCTCCTCACCATGGCAACACCATGCAAGATATCAGCATTGCCTAAGCAATTCATCATTATGCATTATATCTTCACATCATGCTGAATAAATCTAGTATGACTCAGATAAACCCACTGGAAGGAGTATAAAAACGTTTGGTCTATAAGCCTCACTGTCTGTTGCCAGTTGGAGGCAGTATGAAACTGAATCACTACTGGCATGTGTCCCCATGCCCCATCACTGAACATGTAATGTAAAATTTTGGGTCACTTTGTAAGATACAGTGGAATTATGCCTCAGTTCCTGTTGGTGTGGTGTAACATGTTAGTTGATTGTATTTCTCACTATGGCAACGATATCATATCTAAGATATCAGAAAGTCCTTCACAATTTAACATCCTGGACCTCTTTGCATCATATTGACCAAATTTGGCTTGAATCTGATGAATCCTCCAGAAAGAATCCATCAAGACACACAAAATCCAAAATGGCTGACTTCCGGTTAGGTGGAGTTAATATTAAGAACAGATGCATTAACCAAGTTACTTAAGAGAAAGCACCTGCAGTAACATCAAAATATGTAAGGGTGAACAAGGACATTTGAAAGATCTTTTTTTTTAAAGATTTCTTTTCTAAATGTACGTTTTATTTTATTTCATCATTAGCACAAAATGTTCCCTACAGAGACCATTGTGTGTTTGAGACAGCTTGCTTCTAACGTCGGTCACACAAGTGCTACTTTCGTATCATGAAATTGACCTCTTGATCCTAGAAAACCCTTGGGTTTTTTTGTCATCAGATGGCCAGGAGCAAGCGTTTGGTAAAAGCAATCACTCTGCAACTGCTCAAAAACAAACAAACAATCTCTTATGTGAGCAGCGCACATCGGAGTACAAGGAAGTGACTGCCCTCTCCGGGATTCACTTTTGCCTGTTACACAACCTGCTGGTGCTGTGTTTTCCTCTGGAGCAGCTGTCTCTCATTTCATCCACAGGAGTGGAAAAAAAACATTCTTGGTCAGGTACCAAAGATCATACCTCCCCTGAAAATTCCCATCAGTTCATGAACTCTCATGTTGCCCTGTGGCACCTGTTACTTTCCCATCAGTTCATGAACTCTCATGTTGCCCTGTCGCACCTGTTACTTTAGAAGCCAAGCATACCGAGGCTGAAGTACTCCTTGGCCTTTGACCTCTCCAGCACAACTACTCCAACACCCACATAGCATTCAGTGATCACCCAAAGGAGCACAACCATATTTAACCTCGGAGTCAGATCAGCTGGTCATTGCCAGGAATGAGGACCAGGGGCTTCCCAAACAGACAAACACCCCCTGTTCCAGTGAATGCCCCACAAATACCTCCAGCAATAAAGCATGTGAAGCCTTGGGTGACTCCTACAACAGCATAACAAACACAGCACTATGCTTTCGTGCACAGTGAATAACTCAATTTTTCCATGAATACCACCTCTTATGTGGTGTTCAAAACCGGATACAAAGTTCCACTGGATCACCTGCAGCCATGCAAAATAAAATTTGGCAAATTCTCTTTTTCTGCTTCCGAATGAACCAGAAAATAAAAAAATTAAAAAACACAGTAAAACAAAGGACTGGATGGATTTTAATCTTTAGCTATGCCATTCTATAAAACACAAATTATGCATAAGATTTAACTTCTTTTAATATATGTAATAATTAGAAGCACTTTTTACAATTATTGTTACTTGTGTGTTTACTTGTGTGTTCTTGGACTCAAGGACACTCTCTGGACAACCCCATGGACTTCCCCACCATTCCAGACACGCAGCTCTGGAAAGTTCCCTGAATAAGCAGCTAAGATTGTTTGCGTTCTATGTCATTAAAGATGTAGATATCTGCTGTCATTATCATAGTCTCTTCAGGATTACAGAAGTGTCTGAAAATGTTTTCAAAAGCATGACAGTTACAAGTATATAAGTACCTGGAGATGGTAACTTTTACGTTTTACTTTTAGCTAGAACAGTGAAAGAAAGAGAAAGAAAGTGGAAAAAGTAGAACTGGGGACACCTCCACCTCCAACAAGTCTAGTCCAACTAGTTCAGACAGTTGACCTTGCTGTGAACTTGACCCTATTTGGATGAATGAAAAACTCTAACCAGTTCATATGATGGTTACGACAATAATTCCACATAAACTCTACAAATATTCAAACATGTGCTCTTGAAATATCTCGCTAACAAGAATCTCGGTTGGACAACTGGACAATTCATTATTAAGGCCACTTGCTTGCGGTCACCAACCTTCTTCCTTGAGATCTACAGTATCTTCCTGCAGGTTTCTCCAACCAATATTAAGGCAATGATTAGATGGTCAGGTGTTGGAGCTAAAGTCTTCAGGAAGGTAGATCTCCAGGAACAGTGTTTTCCATTTTCAGCATCCTCTCATTCAACATTGGTTTCTAGCCGACCCTCACACTGAATCCAAATCACAGCTCTGATTTTGAATTTTTTTTTTCTGGATGAGCTGCAGTAGGCTGCAGTCTCCAGTAGGCTGGCGAACATGCATTGTTTGCCAGTGGGGAATAAACAAGGAATGGTCAATGAAGTGTGCTACCATAGATCTCAGAGGAAATGTGATCTTCTCATGCAACAGTGGCCTGGTCACTAGTTCTCCCCCAGAGCACGCTTGAACAAGCCTAGTAACTTAATTTCTATCGAAAAAATTCTGCACAAACTTTCAGCGCATTCCAAATCAGTATCCTAAACATCAACAAACTACTTGGCTTGGCTACTTTTGGCTGCCCCAAAACTTATTTCCCCCAAAGCTTATAGTGGATTTACAATTCCCCTACATCATTATATAGAATCAATATAATGTCTACTCTAAAGATTGTTGAAAGTTTGCTCTCAACAAGTTTGCTGTGCAGCCTGAGATTGTTTTCATGCCCTTTAAATTCCAGTATTTGTGCAATTTGGTGCCAAGGGCTTATGGGAAGACAAATGACTCAGTGATTACTTTAACAATTACTCTGTCAACAGAGTTAAGGTGGAAGGACATGATACCAAAACATCTTGTTCTACTCTGTCAAGAACTGTTCATGTCAGGTGAGAGATTAAAAAAGAAAAGAATGAAACAGTGTCCTCGTGGCAAAGTGTACAATCTTGCCTTATATTCTAGCAATAAATAGGGATAATTGCTCAGCTCATTTTGTACACTGATTTGCCAAACCTTCACTGTACTCAAAGTGATACACGCTGTACACTGCCGTTGTATTTAGTGTCACTCTGCGCCTCAAACCCCAAGTGACTGCACGTAACCTTCATCTACTTGTGTTTCACATTCCCATCTGCAGCCCAGGACGCTGCTCAACATGAAATATGCAATGAATTATAAAACGCATTATGTAATGCATCCACCGAGTCTGACGCAGATGTTTGTGCAACAGCTAATTAAGCAGTGTGATGTGTTGGGGGGTGGGGGTGCTGGGCAGATTTATCTCTTTCTCTATGCTCATCTGCAGAACATCGAGGAATAGCAGAAGAGATGCTCTGATGAAAGAACAAAAATATGCAGGAAGAAAGGTGAAAACAGGGTGAGGGATACACGCAGAGACAACATGAGCAAAAATAATCGTCTGTAAACGTGGAGATATTTGCAGATGAAAATATAAACAATCAACAGCCTCACAGAGCAAGAGAAACTAGAACAAAACGGATTCAATAGTAAAGGAGGGTATGAACTAGCCTTGAAGCAGCTTGAAGCAGGAAAAGAATCTGGGTGTCTCTCTGCTCTCATCAACTACATCCCGAACCTAATTGTAAATCAATTCACAATGGCCTTGCCAGGGTGTGTATTTACACTCTGTAGATGGCTGGAGCTGATAAAGTGTAAAGCCAACTCCTCTCCCTTGAGCCCAATCTAGTTCAAACAAACGCGTCCTATAGCAGCAAGAGGGTTTCCTGAGAATCCCTGTCTTCCAGAGTAACAGTGCTTCTCTCTAAGACACCAGGACAAATGTTGTGTTAGATCGTGTTCTGATCCAGTCTCCAAAGCACAAGATACACAAGTCATATGTTTTCCTGTCTCCTTGTCCTTCTTCGGTCACTTCTCCTGCTACTGTATACAATCCTTCAATAGCATTTCTTAAACACTCAGTCCTGACTATAAATAATTGTATGCTATAAAAAACAGTGTGTTTTTTTAAAAGATGACCAAAGAGACATCACAGTGATTTTTGAAAGGATTCCTGAATTCATGTTAGTATTTACACAAAACAATAAAGCACTTTGGGCTACAAAGAAGAGCAACAAAGGGTCTTAAATTCTTCCCTTTAGATATATATGCGAGAGGCAAGCAGGATGTCAACAACAAATGCCGGCACAGTCTGTTGCAAAAAGAAAACATGTACTGGAGGAATTTGTTAGCACCATGTTTAGTGTCTTTCCTTTACCTTTTTCTCAAAAACACAAACACCACCAATGTTGTAGCAGAAATAAAATATCCGAGAGAGATCTGATACACACCATTTACTGTAATCTACAGAGTGTTCAGCGTTGTTATACAAGACAGAATTTTTCTCTTCGTGTAGAGGAGTACTGGATGGAACACAGCATGCGAGAAAGCCCCAAGTGTCATGAAAAGCAGAAGAGCGGATATGCCTGCGATTGTGTGGTGAGTAGAACGGGCCCAAATTAGAAGGTGAACTCTGAGACTGGCAACGTCAGTTTTAATGGCTGCAGCCCAGCACACAGATAGGATGAAGCAAAACACCTGCCTTCGCTCTTGCCTGACAAAAAAATCCAGATCAGCGCTTCTTTTTTTTTTTTTTTGCATTTAAAACGAATCCTGCATTGCCGCACTATCTGCTTTAGCTGAAGGGTAACACGAGGCAGAAAGCTTGGAGAGCACAGGATGCGATTTGGGCAGCTCTTATATCCCAGGCATTTCTTAAAGAGACTAGCTGCGTGCTCTTGCATTTTTCAACCTTTACTTTTCATGCACAGATGAACACACGTACACGTGCATACTCACACAGGAATAAGCAAACAGAGAGCAGATTGCAGGCTTAGACACGGAGGTGAGTGTATGCAGTGTGGGCCGCTGGGAGCACTAGAGACCTGACGCTGGCGGTTCACACTTCCTCAGCCCTCGCACTACTGTGTGTGTGTGTGTGTGTGTGTGTGTGTGTGTGTGTGTGTGTGTGTGTGTGTGTGTCTGCATAAGCAAAAGCACCAGCAACACCTCCTCTCGCTCATCCACGCTACATCACACCATGTGTTTAGAGAAGGGAAAGAGACGCCACTGACATCACACCACGCAGGTGGCAACCCTCTCACAGAAGGAAAGCGAGATGAGATAAAGACTGCCTTCGAACTGTGCAGCATTTAATCATGTCAGAATGTAGACGCTTCCTTTAGAGTACAAAGACACTGTATTGACATGAAAAAGTGAGAACGCTTAATACCTCACTTGTTGTTGGGTTTTTTTTTTTGGTTAAACGGTGTCTGCGTTTGAGCCGCTTCCTGTCGTCACTTCTGTCTCATACTCTTCTTTCCATCTCAGTTGTGAGGCCTGTAAAAGCATGGACTTTGATAAAGATGAACATATTGGCTCGTCTATTTAACTCTTTAACTAATATTTTCCTGCAATCAAGGAGGGTGATCGATGCCTTCGAGCAGATGTAACTTTTAAGCGTTTCGAGGCTGAGAGAGAGAGAGAGAGAGAGAGAGAGAGAGAGAGAGAGAGAGAGAGAGAGAGAGAGAGAGAGAGACCTACTGAAAAACCTCCAAGATCAAAGATGAAGAAGCAAATGCAACAAAAAAAAAAAAACAAGTGTGAGTGCATACGTTAGTAGCTGGCTTTTGTAAAATACCACAGTTCCAAGCATTGCACTAGTTAGAGATCTACGGTTACACCTCTTGTCCTTTTCCTTTCAAGATTAAAACAGTTGATTGTGGCTTGATGTTTGCCACACAATAAGACTTCCTTATGCACATTTATTAGTATTTTTTTTTTCTCTCTCACTGTTTCATACTACAACCAACTAACTAAAGTTTTAACATGCTTGATCATCTAGATAACACTAGACAAAACAAGATAAGACCACTCCTATTTTAAACATGTCAATAGAATACACTGCTTTTGAATCCCCTAGCTACACGACAATCTCAGGTCATGCTTGTGCTTAGCAGGCTGCTCTTATTAAACCTGTGCATACAATAATTCTTGTCTTTAGGCAGAAAAAAAAACCTTCACCATTCAGATACCATGAAAAAAAAAAACTGCTAGTTTTTTTTTCCTTTTTATACAAAGGGCCTTCAAGCTCCTGTAGTCGTCACCTACTCCTAGTACTTCATGTTCAGAAAGAACAATGAGGTTTAATATAATATGTGTGCCATAATTAAACCTCACCTACCATTAATCCAAATGGTAAATTGGAGCAGAGCAAAGATTAGGCAGGTCATTATTCACCAAAGTCTGTGTGGCAATGGTACTTTTAATAAAAAACATTCCCTACAAGGCTACCGAGTACTCCAAAGAAGACTTTCCTTTTCTTGTGTCTCTGGATCGCAGAGAGGAACAAGTGATTATAATTGGCTTTCTGTTTCATGCAATTAATTATAAGTAGCTCGTAACACCTCAGGGCAAGGACGTGCAAGACTTTGCCATTTTAAAATGCTAAATTCTACATGCTATTTCATCATGTTCAGAGCAACATAGTAAGTAATGTAAGCGAAGAAAAAATGTGTAAACAAACGTACGCTTTTGTTTTTTTCAAAATCACTGGTCCAGGTCAGGACGAGCAACAGAAAAGATGTATGAACTAAATAATCATACATCTGTTCATCTAGATCCAAAGTTTATAGCAGGCACATTGGGTATGAGGCAGGAATACACTCTAGATGGGATTCCAGTCCATCACAGAACACTCCAACCTTAACATACCTTTTTTTTTGCCCATGGAGCTCGCTTTGACCACAGAGGCATTGTCATGCTGGAACAGGTTTAACAGGCCTCTTGTAGTTCACATGAAGGGAAACTGTAATGCTACAGCATACAGAGACATTCTATACAACAGTGTGCTTCAGAGTTCGTGAAATAGGCCCACATATTTGTATGATGGTCAGGGATGCACATTCTTTTGGCTGCATCATGTATGTGTTCTCTGATTTGCACAGTTAATGCTGACCTAATGATTGGATCAACAGCAGCACATCACCCAGATACAAAGTCATTAGACTTGCTGCAAATTTCCCTGCTTAGCATTAAGAGCAGCTGCTGAGGAACAGTGTGAAGGCCACTAATGACAGCACTCTCCAGCCGTCCAGGCAGAAGCAGGAATCACAGATATTCAACTCACAGTAGCCCTTTCAGTGGAGGGCAAACGGGTGGCCTGACTCCTCTATGTGCTTCACTACAAGCCTTTTCTGCAGCTGTCAATATATAGTAGGTGACTGCAGTGGTTAAATAAATAAATCTTAGATGTGGATGTTAGAGACAAGAAGATGGCTATGAAACTTGAACAAGCACTGAAATCTTCTCGGTTCAGCTGCGTTTGCAAACACCATATATTATTTCAAAAGCATTATATGCAGTATAGTGCATTAAGCAAAATGTGAAAATGTTCTGCGTTCTTCAGAACTGTCTGTGATGGAGAGAAGAAGCGGCTTCTTCATTCATCCGGTCGCTGCGGATGCTTCTGAACTCAACTACAACACCATCTACTCGCCAATCAACTGTTGCCACCAACTCTCCAAAGCTCAAGTCACCATCTGTTCTACCACTGAATGGAAAATAGGGGGGGAAGAGAGCGAGGTAATGACAGGAAGTATGTGTGAAAATGCTGGGTAAAGAGAATGCGTACTCTGCTTTGCTACCCGAGTGTCACCCATTTTTCCACACAATTCACTGCCACAATGGGGTAAAAACAACATCAAAATGATGCTCGTGCCTAGTTCATAACATGGTGCATGGTTAAATTTATTTCCTTCGGTAGACACTGTTATCCAGAGTGACTTACATTTATCTCATCTATACAACTGAGCAGCTGAGGGTTAAGGGCCTTGCTCAAGGGCCCAATAGTGGCAGTCTGGCAGTGCTACAATTTGAACTCATGACCCTTTGATCAGTAATCCAACGTCTTAACCACTGAGCTACCACTGCCCATTAGAGTTTCATTTTAGACAACATTTTCTAGGTTAGATTTCCATTTTAGACAACATTAGGAGCAACTGTGTGCCTCCTACTCGGAGATGCTTCAACTCTATAAAAAGTTTTTAAAAAACAATTCTAATTCGTAATCCAATAAAAGTCTTCATGCTTTCATTACAAGCTTTTTTATTTCAATAGCAAACTGAATGTGAATAAGACATGATGAAATCAAAGCAGGCTGAAGTATGTAAGACGACCACCCCTCGTCTAAAACTGTGGATTAGATGACAATGGAGAGGAAACCCATGCGAAGAATTGGACTGTCTCTCCAGAACCTCTCACTTTCAGTACCAATTTCTTTTCCTGCATACAAAAATGCACTCGTGCACATTCCAAATGCCTCTCAACAGGAAGTGTCCTAATCTGCAGTGCAAAAGTGTGCGAGTCATTTGCATGGTACAGAGAAGAGGAAGCGAAAGCCGCTCAGTCCATACGAGAAAAAAGGCAGGGCGGGTTCCTGTTCAGTCCGTGTCACCTCACCTTGCCTCACTGCTTTCCATGTGTTTTGACTATAGACACATGCCACCCACCAGAGCCCCTGCCCAACAGGAAGCAGCAGCAGCTCACAGAGCCTTGCTATTCACATTCAAATGAAGCTGTTATCAGGAAGCCAGTATTGGCAGAAAATTGGAGAGAGAGAGCGAGAAGAAGAAGAGACAAGAAGTCTTTTAACCCATTTTTAGAGATTGACAGACAGTGGAGTGTGCCATGACAACAGAGAGCTCTCTAATGCACACACTTCCTGTTCCCCTGTCACTTCCTGTTTATGGACTATATAAGGACACCTTCCTACACAAACTTACTAGGAGATCTCGCCAATACTTCTAGTATGTTCTGAGACATTGTTTTATGTTTTCTGTCCTTGGTTACGACCTTGCTTCTTTTAATGCAGTGTTTAACCATGTTTGCAAG
>JAOUWY010000043.1:9467774-9478441 GCA_025728095.1 Prietella phreatophila
TTCTTTTAATGCAGTGTTTAACCCTGTTTGCAAGTACTCCCCCTGGGCATCCCAGTGATCTCAAAAATATAAGACTGGTGCTATCAAGACTCACTGGAAAAAAAACTCGTGCTATCAAGACTCACTGGAAAAAAAACTCTAGACTGGACAGCGGGTGTATGTGCGATGCTATTATCTAACAATCCTGTCCACACTTGCAGAGTAAATTTTGGGAAGTCTTTTATCCAGCGATAGCAAGAATCACGGGTCGCAGGCAGCATTCTGAATGATTCGCTTATTGCCGCCGTTCACCCAAAACATGCGGACTGGCACTCTTCCAGACCCATGAGCAGGCCGTGTCACGGGGGGTGGATCGGTGGTTCCAAGTCGAAATCATTCATGCATTAACTCGCTGCAAAGTCTTACCAATATTTTCACTGAGTAAGTTCTGAGCCGTCTGATATCCTCAAATTCCAAAAAGATATCGGACATTTCTCCATCTCTATTCCTATATTCCAGTGTATGACCTTTGCTCCAATTGTGACTTCCCTGTAAGTTTTACACTTTCTTTGATGAATTTCTGGATTCTTTGTGCTTTGTCTCCCTGCCTGATTCATGACACCGTTTTGGATTTGTTAATCCTGATTCATTAAACCTCCAGCACAAACCTCCTGAGTCTCTTTGAAATACATGCATACATCTGTCACAAGCTCTACTGACTTTTTTTTTCCCATTTCAATATACTAAAGAGATATATAGGATTGCGATTTACCTACACTATACACATGGTTGCTTGGTGCATATGTTCACATGTGTGTTAGTTGACATGTTTGTAAAGCATGTCATTTGCGTGTGGGTTGTGTTCCATTGCCTAGCAAACACCTGCAAACACTCAACTGCTGTTGTTTAGCCGGAGACAAGTGAGGGTAATTTTAGCAGTGGATTTTTTTGTCTGGTGCTGCCACATGTGCCAGTCAGCATGAACCAACCACATTGAATTTCCTATTTGCTTCAGCTGAAGATGTTTTATATACACAAGTCAAGGCAATGATAAAAAATTCTAACCATATTGAATCAGTATGGATGAATTACTAGAAAAGACATTGGGAGAGAGAGAGATCACCTCCAATGGCTGGGGAACTTCACCTGTATACCCAACACCAATGGTCACATGATCGCTCACTCTTACCCAGATTTGTCAGACCACAATTTTTATTCATCCACTCACACAGCAATGTCTCTCAACCTCTTTCTCCTTTCCCTCTCTCTTAGCTTAGCTCTACTAGTGCAGCTTTTCACTCCACCTGATTCCATCAAGGACAAAGCACAGTTTCTGAGATGGTTCCCATAGAAACAGAGTATGCCTTTGTATTTTAGTCAGGTTTTGTACATCATATCTGCCGGAGCAGCCTCACCAAAGACAGGAAGTGACCAAAAGCACACATCAATAAGAAAGTCTGGAATCCCTGCAGCAGTTCAGACAGCCATCAAGTCAACATACTAATGGAAAGAAAGTTAATGAATCTTTCACCATGCATGAAATGTTTTCCTGAAATTTTTTAAAGCCAAATTCATCTTTTGTTCTTCTTTCCAAAGGTCTAAAAGGCACTTGAATCTTCAAGCTGAAAAGTTTCAACTGGATCGGATATACCCACGATATCAAATGTTGGGGCTGTTTTGGGACTTTTTAAAAAGAAACGTGTACACATAGAAATAAATTATACTATTTTCTACTATTTTACTAAATACTACTTTCGCTAAAAAAATGACAAATCTCACTGCTTTAGCAGAATACACAAAGGTTAGTGACACTTTATTTAACCTAAATTCTTTACCCTAATCTTAAAAGATTTGCTGTTTGCTAGTAAACAAGCTAATGTTATGCTAACCGCTATGTGAAAATACTAAAATTAGCCGTGTTTGCTAGTACATGAGCTAATGTTCCCAATTTTACTATTTTTATTGGAGTTCGTTTCCAAATTCAGTTATTTATTCCTAACGATGTGTTCATTCTTCGTTCTCTGAGGACGATTTCCATTTGCATGATTTCACTGCTCTAAGAAACAATAGATGAAATAAGTGGCACATTGAATTAGTTTCTTGCCAATTGCATGACTGTTCTGGAGTTTTTCCAACAGTCAGTAATTCATTCTCAGTAATAAAATATTCAGACTAAAATTCAGTCTGTTTTTAATTCATATCGATGTATCTCTGTATATTCAGTTCATTTTGTAGATTTGAATTAAGAATTAACACAATATTGCATGGTATCGTATTACTTCAGCTGACATAGTATCATAAAATACGTTTATGGTATCGTGACAACCTTGATAGACATGGACATACTGTACACATGCACTCTTTTCCAGAGAAACCAAAATTCTCCAGAGTTGCTGTTGCCAATTCTGACCTTTCACCCAGGTGGGAATACAGCCTGAGCGCAAGGTGCAATAAATATCAATATACACACCCAGACAAAAACATAACCATTCTCTGAACACTGGCTGGGGAAACTAATCCATCACGAGGCATCACACACACACGCACACACACAAAATCAAACACTCGTTCACCCTTCAAGGCAATTTAGAGTAGCAAATTCATGTACCAGCATGTTTTCTAGAAGAAACCTGAACAGAGAAGAGAAGAAACCCTGAGTTCAATGCTCAGCTCATGTTATCCAGTTCCCCAACGTGCCATCCTCTTTCACACTATCACAACCTCCAAACCATTACAGAAGGTATTTATATTAATAACTAGAACCAGTTTATGACAATAGCACTTTACATTAGATATGGTCTACAAAGCGCTTTACACCATTTCTCATTCACCCATTCACACATACACTCACACCAATGCAAATGTGACACATCACCTGTACCAATGATGAACACCCCGTGTCCAGTATTTCTCAGGTGCCAAGCTCTGAAGAATGAAAAGTTAGAAAAAGAGTTAGAATTCTTGAGTAAAGTAGTCCTTTAATGCTGGCACAAATGAATTTTAGCCGTAATGAATATTTACAGTACATGAGTGTTTGTCTGCATCGTTTTACAAAATTGGAGTTGAGCTCTCAGTGCTACTGGTTTCAATTTCACCACTTGCATTTCCAATGCCAAGAGAGATCACGAGAAGGATTGTAAGGATGTAACAATTACCAACAACTCGTTCAGCCATGCGTACACAATTTAAATGTTTCTCCTGCTCATTTCACCATCTTCAAATGGCTCTGCTCATTTTAATGCTGATATTCATCATCTGTGTACAAACTGAGAAACAATTAAAGCATAGTACGAATGCTTACACAGGTTAATTGAGTCAGAGTTTGTCAATAATCTCAAGAAAAAGTTAACGATGTGCCGCTTAGCTGTTAGCTGACAGTTAGATTGCTAACATCTGTGCTAATGACTTAGGTGTGGTTCAAACCAACATCATGAAATTGGCAATATGGATCTGCCCTTGACCTTGGAGATTAATTTTCACATAAAAGTATCCTCAAAGTATGCATTCTGACATGGAATCATATTTTCAGAACAAACACTGGCATTTATTCATTTTATCACAGGCTTTTTCTTAAATCTACATTTTTTCATTTGAATGCCCAATTCCTGCATATCATAAGTGTCACAAATTTAACGTAGGGCGTGCAATATAAATCTGTCTGCATCAATCGAACTGAACCAGAAGCATCGAAGTGATTTTACATAGGTATTAGCGGACACACACAAACACACACACACACACACACACACACAGAGAGAAGCACAGGAGAGGCCATGGGTAGCCTCAACTGCCTTTTATGAAAACAGCAGGGCCGGTGTGCATCGCAAGCCAATCAGCAGAAAGCAGCACCATGTCCAGAAAAAAGAAAGGGATGGACAGATCACTAACCTGGGAGCCCTTGACAAGCACACTTCATGTTCAGGCAATTAGTATTTCACATTTTTTTGTTTTTTTTTTAAGTGACTTTAACAAACAGAAGAAAAGTACACTTATACACTTATACAATACAAAGGTTTTCATTTAATTTGCATGTATATTTAAACTTTACACACTTCAGGGTGGTGTGGTGCTCCTCAATGCTGTAACTATCCGTACTTTCGAATCCTGACGCCTGCTGCACTACACACATCAGCTGAGACACGATCATGAAAAAATTAGCAAAATAAAGACTCCTCATTACCCTTAAACTGTATTAATGCACTTAATTAACTAACTTCCCTATCATACATTATTATGTTACATTAGCTAGCAATTTTTCTCCAACCAAAACTCAGCACAGCAAAATTTTTACTTGCCCAGTGGCCCTGCTAATAAATGTAATAGATTTGTCCACTTGTGAAGAAATACAAAAATGAAAGCTCCCATATTTATTTTGTTGAGCAATGCAAAGATTCAGTGAGATATGTTAATGTTTGCTTGTGCTTTAGTGAATGAATGCGAAAGCAAATTGGAAAAAGCTCAATGGTTTGTTTGTTACTACACCTTTGTGCATTTGGTGTAATTGTCAGCATTTCTTGTGGCCCGGACCAACGCTAGTCACCCACACACCTCTGCTACTGTCACATGCATGTCATGTGTTTAGCTCAAACGTTCAGACACATATCATATATATCACAGCAACACAACAACCTGCCCGCTCTCTCTCTCTCTCTCTCTCTCTCTCTCTCTCTCTCTCTCTCTCTCTCTCACACACATAAAACTGTAAAATGCATTTCATCTTTATCTGGTTTCCACGCAGTGATGAGTCGCTTGCAGCTGTGTAAGTGGCGCCACTATTAACCTAAGGCCCTGATAACTATCAGTAATTTGCATGCCTATTTCTGTATGTGGCCACACTGCATCCCTTATTCAAAAAGCCGTGGCCCAGGCTGTGATGACGTGGTTCTCCGCAGCACTCAAAAAATTTAAGTCACTGACAGAAAGATAAAAGTGTCACACACCACAGCATCCAAAACCATGCTAGTGACCTGCACTACTTTACACATGCTAAAAGGCAACTAAATCCATCCAGATTTGTGTATTCAAAGCTGCACACTTTATATACATAATGTAGGAAAGCGTGTTCTGCTTTAATTCTCTGGCCTCGTTCTCTTTTCTTGTTAAAATCGCAGCGTTTACCCCACAGTTCATCCAAAAGGTCAGTGTTTCACTAGCAGGAAGTGCTTCCTTAGCTCAGTGTTATTCGTGATATAAATCATTCCTAAGAATTATTATGCCAACTAAATGATATGAATTATGTGTTTCTATTCGCAGAAACTCCAATTCAACAAAGATGAGGTGGTGTGTCATAGGACACTGGGTAAGTTTACAAAACTTTACTTACATCAGCTGTTATTTCAGAAGCGTCAGCACTAACTTGCTAGCTGTAACACGACAAAATCTTTGCGTGATGGGACAGGAAGCACAATGGGACATGGACATTAAGGATGGATTGTGGTAGAAGATGAAAAACACCCCACGCTATAAATGAAAGTCACACATTACCTTTGGCTTCTTCTCTTAGTTGTCTCACAAGTTTAACCAGGCAAACACACTCCTAACACACCCTGTTGCCAAGAGAGATTGGGAAAGGGAGTGTTAAACAAATAAACATGCACACGCGCGCACACACACACATACACACACACAGATATATATATATATATATATAGCGTATATGCATGCACACACATGAACAACACAACACATCGTCTCTAAGGTATGTGGCATCAAATGGTTTCTGTTCTGGCTCTTTACAGTATTAACACAGATTTAACACAAAGTACAGAAACACTAGTATTCTCAGCCTGAATTACAAACACAAACACCCTCAGTCTTGAGAAAACTGTCCTCAACTCAGACCTCTGTCTCCTATCCACTTCTCAAACAGCCAACTTCTCAAACTTCCACATCAACAGCCAGATCATTAGTGACATTCCACCTCCTCCGCTTTCTCTTTCTCCTGCCACTATTCTCTCTTGCACCCAAGCCTGATGGCCCACCTGATACAGAATCCTCCTGCTAAGGGTCTCCAGGAGGGAACCGGAAATGTCCAGAAAAGTCAGCGCTGATGAGCCAGTCGTGTCAAAATCCAGTCCAGCACGGTGCATGAAGATATTTCCCACCTACTTAATGCAGCCCTCCATCCCTAACAACCTTTCTCAGTCCGTCACTCTAGCTCTGCTTGCTTGCTCGAAAGAAGAAGTAGCACAAGAGGAGGAAAAAAAAATCATTGTATTTTCTTTAAGCCAAAGCCGGGCAGGGGGATTAAGATGGAGATGGGGATTTGGGGGCTGCGATCAGATGAAAAAGCAGACATGCAGCGGTGGCCGGCAATAATCGAGCACTGAAGTAGGTTTCAGAATGTTGCTGCATCAGAAAGTGAAAAAAGGAAGGGGGAGTGAGAGAGTCAGGTAATGAGAGAAAGACTACCTCATTTTCAAAGCAGGAAGAAGGGGAGGCCATGAGTGTTTCCTGTAGTGCAGACGAGGTGAGAAAGGACGTCACAGGCAGCATTCATTCTGTCAAGGTGTCAGTACAAATGGTGCTTGAGACCCTCTTTGTCTGCCTTGGATAAGAGTGCTCCTCTATCAGCCTCCATGTACTTTAGAATCCAGAACTGAACTAAGACTACGTAAAAATATAGCATTCTATAAAACCACAATCAGAACATAAATCCAAAGGCGTCTATTGTGGCACCGAACTGATCTACTCTGAACTGTCTTGTTTACCAAACTACTCAAGATACACCTTCCATATCCCACTCTGAAGAACTGCGATAGAATTTAGCAAAGTTAACCACAACTGGTGCAGCACGGTGCACTCGGTTGTGTTTTGCTACACTGTCACTGTGGAGAGGATGAGGTAAAGAAATCTAAAAAAAAGTGACAAAAGCTTTGTGCAACATATAGCAAGCAGCAAATGCATGGCACGATGCAAATTTGTGAGGCGTTACTAGGCTGCAGATCATGCCAGCACTGCAAGCATATTATGTTCCACAGACTTTACTGAGGCTGAACAAAACCCATAACCTGTGGAGGCCATGATATATTACTTATCTATTATAGGAGAACCAACAGAGTTCCCCACCAATCTAGATAATATATATCCAAGGGAGAGACATTGCAATCATGCAGTGCAAGAATAATGACCTGGTGTCACATCTACTGTATATCTGATAAAAGTGGAGCATTAAGAGGGTGTTTTGTTCAGGCAACTGAGTATAGCCGGACTAATGTATAAAGTATTTAAAGTATTGTAGGTACCATATACAATCCTGCTTTTTTTTTAAATCAAGACAGTGTTTCACTGTATAAGTCACACTGTTGACCCAGGCACTTTAATTTTTCGATAATATCTGCACAGCCTCTAAAACAATGCCTCAGAGATCAGTATATGTTTAGTACTGTTCATGAGATTTCAGTGCAGGTTTGTTCTGTTTGTTCCATGGCATTCATTTTGTGTGATCCCCCCATCATGTGGTTTAACCAGTAATGGCAGTAACTAAGGGGGGAACAACTAAGTCCTGTGGCTGAAATATTAATCATTGGCATGGTATGCTTAAGTGGATACTAGTCTGCATAAGTGGATACTGCTTAAGTGGATACTAGTTTGAAAGGTGTATTTACCCAGGAGGCCGTGCAAAATGTCCAACTTTATTTAGGAAATTATTTGGAGAGTACTATTATTAATTGGAGAGAAATCTAAGTCGCACCACATGATCATTTTTAAGAACATGGACAATTAACATTGACAAAAAAGTGCTAAATTCACATAACTGCATGTTTTATATAAATATGTGTACACCACATTGTAACTGTTTCAAAATCGTATTTGTCAGTGACCCTACTGCAGGAGTACAATGTATCTGGGTCTCTATATGAGTGCAGTGAGAGTTCTGTCCATACTCCACTCATTAACTTTACAAGGTTGCTGTCAGACTCTTTAACCATGTGTCTTGTCTCCACTCCTGCTTGTGGTTTTAATGGACAAGATATCAAGACGTAGCCAAAATTGGACAGCTGTCCAGTATGGACACTTGTGCAGGTTATGTTGTTCTTTTGGCACCATCCAAATTGAACCTACAACATACTGCGGCTGTAATGAAAACCAGAAACCTTCGAGTCCAAGGACATGGTTTTCTCCCAGATAATAGTGAGATGCTCCCTTCAGTTGAGCGGAAAAACCTTGTCCCTAGGTCACACATGATTGACAAATCTAGTCTGTATCAGCAGTGTTACAGTCACTGTACTGGTCTGTGGTGGTGAAGCTCAGTTTTTGCAGACAATGTTCTCTGTTTATCAATCTATTTCCCTGTCCTCATCTATGATCACAAGCTGTCGGTAGTGACTGAAATAATAAGGTCATGAGTACAGGCCGTATAAATGAGGTTCCTCCTGCAGGGAAAAAAAGTCCATCCCAAGCACTGCAAACATTCCTTTTTGCTTCTCACAACCCCAAGCGTTAACCATCCTACATTTTTTAATTCTAGATTTATAATATAGGACTACTATAGCATTTTAACATTTCATTTTGTCAGTAACATAAGTGACTAAAAGCTAAAGCAATATTCTTTGCACTGACTTACCAGTCTAGTGGAGGATGAACTTGCCTTTCTTGACATAACTTTTCAAAAAGTCATGAGGTGTGTTTGAAAGGGTGTGTCTATTTCAGCGGTCACATCCAGCTTCGAACAACTCAAAAGAATAAAACACAGGGCCGTGTTGTTATAGGAAAAATAATCCACGCTGGGGTGGTGTGATACCGCTCAGTATGAGGCAGAGCAGCCTGGTTTATAATGGACTCATGACTTAACCACACTGACAAGCTCTGATTATTTTTAAAATGTTCTGCTGTCATTATGATTGTTGTCATGATCTGCATCTCAAATGGAAAACTCTGACCTCTGACATTCTGACTGCTACTGGAAAGAGATCTTTTAGTAGGTTTGAAGGCAACATGAGAGGTTTTTTCAAATTAAAACATTAAATCAGTTAGTGTTAGTACTCAATAGCAGTTTAGAATAGTGCAAAGACATTATTTGAGACACAACACTAGTTTATTCAGCGAAGGTAGCTGAAGAGTGAATGGAGATACTGACCACTAAACAATTCACTGCTAGCACAGAGAGAATTAATTTGGTGCTGAATTATCATCCTACTAATAAAACACTGCCTGAGATTATACCTAAAAACTCAACCAGTGTCAGAACAACCCTGAAATAGCTTCCTTTTATGAGGAACCTCCACTCATCTCCAAACATCAAAGACAGGAATAAATGAAATTATCAGGTGAATAGAACCTGTGGCACTCTTACATGCAAGAGTTGTAGATGTTTCACGTGTAGTTGTTGTGAGTATGGGAGCAATGACTTGAGGAAATGTAAGGAGAAGGAGCTCATCTACACACTCAGAACTTTGGAACCTCATGGAATGAATGCCATGTATTGACTACAGCTATTACATCATCAAGCGTCCAGTGGTTTCAGATATATTGAGACATTTTGGGAATTTCCATCCCCAACACATTATACATCTCTAAAATCCACAAGATGTTCCTTCACTTTTCCTCTTTCCACTTATGGGATTTTGAGACTGTCCCAGTTAAGCTGAACCATGCGGTCTCAAAATAGAAGATTGGAAAATGTTAAACCTTGATTTCTACTGTGACATGAAGATTGTGGGGTCTGAACGAAAACATGGACATGGTCTCCTTGCAGAACCAGTTCAGGTGGGTGGTGAGGGTGGTGGTGTAATGGTGTACAGAATGTTTGCGTGGCACACATTGGGGCTTTTATCGATACCAATCAAGCATCATTTGAATGCCACAGCCTATTTGAGAATTGTTTCTGATCATGTGCATCTATATATACCGACAATACATCCAATCATATTATAGGCACTTCTAGCACGATAACACTCCATGACACAAAGCACAAAGTCATCTCAAACTGGTTGAGTTCGGTGGTCTCCACAGATCTGAATTCAACTTTGGCATGTGGCAGAACGAGGGATTCATGAGCTTCATGAATGTAAAGTTCACAGCAGTTATGTGTTGCATTTATGACTCTCAAAGAACCGTATGGATGTATTTCATTGTACAAGTGTAAATGCTTGGGACAGAACAGACTAATATGTTGTAGAAATAAAATAAAAAAAATACAAAAAACTTGGATGAATTAAAAAAAAATCATTTTAAAAACCAATGTCTTCCAAAGAATGCACTGATATACACTGCCATAAATTCTAAAAACCACCCTTATTGTACAAATATTACAGATCATTTTTATAGCATTTTTATTTTTTACATGAATACAGTATAAGTTTGATCACGACAACATTCAGTAATGTGTGAAGATTTTTGGACCTGGATATAAATACACTGCTAGGAAAAGCATAATGCTGATATCAGATCACATCCATCTTCTACCACTTACTCCTTTTCCGGGTCACGGGGAACCTGGAGCCAATCCCAGGAAGCATCGGGCACGAGGCGAGGTACAGGGTGCAAGTCCATCGCAGGGCACAATCACATACACACCCACACACCACGGACACTTTAAACACGCCAATCAGCCTACCATGAATGTCTTTGGACTGGGGGAGGAAACCGGAGAACCCGGAGGAAAGCCCCGCAGCACCGGTAGAACATCCACACTCCACACACACAGCCCCGGTGGGACTCGAACCCCAGACCCTGGAGGTGTGAGG
>JAOUWY010000043.1:9485946-9502070 GCA_025728095.1 Prietella phreatophila
CACAACCTCAGAGTGAAAGTATAGACATATGGTAAGGGGACAGTATCTGCACCAGTAACCTTTTGACAGAACAATAAAACAGAACTCCGTATGAATTATGGCCTGGCGTAATAGCCTAGGCCAGTGTGTTGTCAAGCACCATGTGCGTTGCCTGACACGTAGCCTACATCTGAAAAATCTTTAATTCCAAAGGAATTTGTAAAGGGACTATAATTATCATGTATGGCTCCCCATCTTTTTTCTTGCATTTTCATAAATGTGAAAAATGTCTTGAAGCAATCTCCTCCTGTGGCTGGACGGTGAAACTGCAACACACATTCTGACCTGAGGGAATCCTAGATTGTTTTGTTTCCATTGTCACCTAGGCTACTTGTCATGTTTACAAAAGTCATATACATATCGTATCACATCTTGATTTTAAAATACTTCATACAATCTTGTTATATGGGTTTAGAGCTGTGAATCATGTTGACTGACAAATGTACTTATTTGTTTCAACACGAGCTCCAGGCGCCATGCAGAAATCTCTCTGAGGAAGCTTATCAGCCTTGAGCAAGATACCGTTGTTATTTTCTTTTCACATAAGACAATTTTCTGGGATCCTTTGTGCTGTGTGTTCACATTTTCTCACTATGTCAACCAGTTTTTAAACAGTTAGTGACTTGGAAAAAAATCTAGTTGTAGATTTGGCAAAAGGAAACAGGAAGGAAACTGTTAATCTAATCCTTCAGACATAACCTTTATGCACATATAGTTCCCTGTGCCAAGGCCAGAGTCATCAACACCCCTACAAGACAAAAAAAACCAAAAAAAACAAGCTCTCTCTCTCTCCAGCCCACATCTTGTGTGACCACTGATATTTTAAATTACACACGTCTGTACCAAACATCATTAAAATGTTGGCCTCAGAAAGGGAAACTCTGAGGGCTCACAGAACATAGTGACGGTCAAATGGTATGTCAAATTAGTACACCATCCAAACATACTGGATTTGTTAATCTGTATGTAAAACCTGGTGCGTGTGTGTGTGTGGGGGGGGGGCTTTTGACACAGCTTTGTGCTTCTTTAGTTTTAAAAAAAAAAACAATTTTTGGCAAGAGCACTTTTTAGCGAGCTTCTCTTCTTCCACTTCCCAAAAATCAAGCTAAACCAAAATCCACTAAACCATTCATGGCTTTTCAAGTTCCACTAAGTTCAAGTTCAAGTTGAGTGTTGTGTCACTCCGCCAACTCCACCGCTCTGGAAACTTGAAATGCTGGAACCTGAACGGGCCAGATACCAACAAGTCATCCGCCCCAACAAGTGAGCGGCAAGTGATTTAATGCAGTGGGGCCATTGGAGTGGGGGAAAAGAGGTGAGAGGGGTAAAAGGGGTGCCCTAACAGGTAGTTTCAGAGGATGAAGACCACACACTTCAGGGCCAGGCACTCTTTCTCTATCATTCTGTACTTCAACCAGCCCTCTGTCCAATGAGTTGGTCTGCAGAACAAAAAGGAGAAAGAAGTCAGGAGAATGCTACAGCAGTCCCCCACACTAAACTGTGTTTATCTGGCAAAAAGCCTGTCTGCACAGCCCCACCCACTGGACTGGATCTGGGGCACTTTTTTAGAGACATCAGTCCACAGGCTGGTGACGTACGAAAAATACAGTACAACCTATAATAGGAGCCAGCCAGCCCTTAGCACTGCCTCACCCCTATTTGGTCAGGAGTCTTGGGAAGGCTGTAATTGCTACCGTTTTCTCAGTTGGAAATGCACCTGCCCATGGTCAAATTGGAAGCCCAGATACAAAAAAAAAAAATTCCACCATTCCAATTGTACACAACTTTTGGTTTGCTCTGAGTCCATCTCAAGGAATTTAACATGGCTCTCAAATGTTGTAAATGAGGCTGCCATTCATTACTATTAATGATTATATCATGTAAATATGCATCAACATATGTGCTGTGTAAATATTTAGTCCATAAGATTTTGAAACATGGCTGGGGCTTCAAACTAACTAAATAGAAGGCTGACAAATTGGTGTAACTTAAAGGAGTGGAAAAAGCTGTTTTGTTCTTGGAACATTGGAGACAAGGGAATCTGTGTAATTCCAATGTTGAATAAAAATGTGCCATAAAAAAGTGAGACAACGCGGACCAACCTGAAAGCATCAAGACCATGAGGCTTCTACAATCAATGCAGGACTCCCTGATTATTTCTGTGTTGAGCATAGCTTTGAGCTCATCCCAAAATACATTATTTTGTGTTCAGGCAAATGATTGGGCCAGCTGTGTATAACCATGCCTGGGGGAGTCTAACTGTGGTGTTCTAGGAGTGTTGTGTGAGCGAGTAGAGGCAAATGAAAGTCTGGGTATTTCTCTTGTGACCTGGAAACTTGTGCTCTTCACTGGGGACTGGGATAGGCCATGTGTTTTAGGTATACCGCTAGTCCCAGCTCCTCCCTCTCGGGAACCACCATCACCAAAACCACATGAATTGCATGAACTCCATGGTTTCAGGAGATTGAGGTGGTATAATTGCAGTACGCTTCTATCTGTTCACCTGTGACCTTAAAGGGCCCTTGCCACTTCATGAGTAATTTAGACTTTGATGCGGGTAATAATATGATCACTTTGTTGAGCAAATTATTGTGTTCCCCTGTCATATAGTCGGAACTGTTGCTTTTGAGCCAGACACAAATTCTACTGTGTTAGTTGTTCCAAGGTGTGGAGATTTGCTCTCAGGACCAGAAATATAATGGATTTCAGTTTTACCAGTTGAAGGTCTGTCTTCTCAGTTTTCCTTAATGACATCTAATACATTGCAGAGCTTGTGCATGTACTGTATATTTGAAAGGGGAGAACCCTGCAGAGGTTTGTGGGGACCTCTCATACAGCAAATAACGGAGGTTCAAGCCACTTATCCCAATTCTGAGCTTCATCCTGAACAGACTTAGGAATCACGTTTTAAAGGTCTGTTTAAACTGCTTGGGGTAATAAACACCAGTGCAAATTGATTTAATCCCTAATAATTAATATAAAGTGGATATTTAAAATTTTAAAAATTAAAAAGTCTACACACCCCTGTTAAAATGACAGGTTTTTGCGATGTAAAAAAATATATACAGAACCATTTCCGAACCATTTCTACCTTTACTGTGAAATTGCAACATATAAATTAAAGTGAAGAACAATAAGAATCATTTTAGAGGGAAAAATGAAAAAGAAAAAAGTACAATAACCTGGTTGCATAAGTGTGCACACCCCTAAACTAATACATAGTTGAATCACCTTTAGACTTTATCACAGCATTCAATCTTTAGGTAAGTGTCAATCAGTTTGACACATCTTAACTTAACAATATGTTTCCATTCTTCTTTGCAAAAGCATTCTAACTCTGTCAGATTGACAGGGGATCTCCTGTGCACAGTTCTCTTCAGGTCACCACACAGATTATTGATTGGATTTAGGTCTGGACTCTAGCCGGGCCATTCCAAAACCTTGAAATTGTTTTGGTGAAGCCATTCCAGGGACATTTTTCTTTGTAATTATGCTTACTGTTGTCTATACGTACACAGGCTGCTCATACCGGGCATGTTTCCACCAGAAAAATATTTAAGTTTATAGTTCTTTATTATCTGGTACATGTCGAGAAATTTAAATAACACTTCTTAAAACCAAAATTATACTGTAGCTTGGCTTCTAGTTTTTACAATCATTTAAACCATAAAAGGTAATAAGGATTGTGTATTGGGAGGAGTTTTATTTTTATTTTACTCTAACCAACAGAGGATCATCGTTCTCATGTTTGTTTGCCAAGTTTTTTGCTGGCATGGCCTTCTTTTTGAAAAATGGCTCCATGGAGAGAAGATTAAATTCCATATCATCAGCTTCCTAGCAGTGAATGCATTCTGTCCGCTCTTCTCACCTTTCTATCAAAAGCCTTAATAATGGACACATGCCTCAGTCAATGCTTTCTCTATATCCAGCTCTCTCTCACTCTCTCTCTCTCTGTGTATAGATAGATAGATAGATAGATAGATAGATAGATAGATACTTACTTTATTGATCCCCAAGGGGAAATTATGTGTGTGTGTGTGTGTACATGAGTGTGCGTATATGCTTGTGATTTCTGTGGGGAATAACCAAATAGAAAAAATCTGTAGGAGTAGCAATTTAATGAAATCTGTGATTTTGTTTACATATTGTTTATTGCTTGAAGAGATACTGATGAAGGTATGCACTATCATCATCATCATCATCATCATCATCATCATCATCATCATCATCCAAACAACAGGAGAAATGATCACCCACATTATCAGTCAGAAATAAAACATATGTGTAATTGGCTATATTAGCATATTGAAATATTGGCATAATTCTGTATATTTGGGTTTGTCTCGACATGCTTTTATATGCACAAGTATATTATTACATTATATACTCAGATATTATATTCTGTTAATCCAATTTCACTTACTGTATAGACTTAATATAAAAGTTATGGGGGAAAATTATTTGATTGATTTATTACTGAGAAAAATCAGATTTTTATTTTTTTTTTACAACATGGTTGTACATGTAGGAGCATTACACAGAGTATATAGTTATAGAATATATTATACTACCTCTGGAAAAAACACATCAGTAGGTGAATTTGTACAATTAATTGTATGCGTGTGTGTGTGTGTTGTGTGTGTGTGTGTGTGTGTGTGTGTGTCTGTGTTGGTGACCCATCCATGGTGTGTTCCCACTTCATGCCCAGTGTTTCCAGAATGAGCTAGGGAACCACAATGACCCTGACCAGGATAAAGCAGCTACTTAACATAAGGACGTATGCACAGTAAACAATAAATACATGTGCAGGTTCTGCTGGTTGATGGCTGTCTGTAAAAGGACTCATCATTGTTATATATGGCTCACATTAGGGTGATGTTATTGGCAAACCTGAGTAGTTTGACAGTTCATTAGCAGTCATTTGTGTGCAGGAAGAAGAATAGGTAACAGAGCGCAAAGCCTTGAGGCTGGATGGTATAACTAGGTGATGGATTATAGCTCATTTACTGTAATTAGTTGTGACTACTCAGGATCTTCTTGTGTAGAGTTGCAGTTCTGCCATACTGGATTATGTGTGCTGTAATTGAGGTTCAGTGACCACATGCACTCTCTATAAAGCATCATTTTGACCTTAAGGATGAGGCTACTTTAAATTGCATTTGAAGTAATGTCTGAATTCTTAGTGTACTAATGCTGTTCTCTGTATAGTGCACTATATTATTACCCATATTGCACTGTTAAAGCAGTGCATAACCCATGTGCACTACAATTCATAACCAGTTTCTCTCCCCAAATTGTACCCAACAGTATGGACAATTTCATATTTACATAAGAATAAAATGTGCTTTATGGCCACGAAAGCCTGTGGGTATTTATGGATGTATGTGAGACAGAAATTTGCTATTTTAATACTTTAAAACTTTTTGTGGTCTCAGTTTGTTTGGTAATTTGTTTGATTACTCCTTTATTGCTGCACTACATAGTGCGCTATATACAGTAGAACGTTTTAGACAGTAAATAATGCATGAATGAACGGTGGAGCAATTTGAGACACGATGTTGGCTTTTCATATGAATTCCATTAACATTAACTATATCATCATCATGATATAAAAACATAAGCAACTGAATAAGAAGGAAAAAATGCATCAAAACATTGTGTATTCTATGTCAGACTGAGATTGTTACTGTACTCTGATTCATAATAGACCAGTTACATAATCCAGTACAACTCAGTTGGCATGAATTAATAAAAATTATCATTACAAAAAATAGAGAGCAATAAACCCTAGGTAGACCATGCTAAAAGAATGTTTTTTAAGTAATATTATCTATTCCAATCATTAACACTAATTAACACAGTACTGAAAATACTGTATAATAGGTCATTTTAAAGAAAAGGAATAGCTAACAGAAACTATTCACCTTTATACACTTTTTAGGCGATAAAAGGCTGGTTAAAGGTTTTTAATACTTAATTTGAGTATGAGAAAAGCTGATAATCTCTTGGGATTTTCACACACAGCAGTCTCAATAGTTCACACAAAATGCTGCGAAAACAAACAAACATTCAGTGAGAGGTCTGAGAGGTTAGAGTAGAATGGCCAGACTGGTCTAAGCTGAAAGGAAGTAAGGCATTCAACAGTGGCCATCAGAAAAGCAGCTCAGAACACACAACATGCTGAACCTTGAGGTGGATGGGCTGCAAATGACCACACTGGGTTCCACTCCTGTAGGCCAAGAACTGGAATCTGAGGCGACAGTGGGCGCTGACTCACCCAACCGGGCAGCTGAAGACTGGAAAAAGACCAGGTGACGTTCTTCCAAATCTTTAACTATCCAGTTTCACTGATGTATTTTAATCACAGTTATCTGTGAGATGTGAATCCATGTACAGTCATGGTCGTTACACTACAATTCAAAAGTCTCCATATAGGAGAAATTAACACTTTTTTAGCAAAAATGTCTTCCAAAATATTTAATACTTTTTCAGATAGCCTTTGACAAAAGAACTTATTGAGATCATTCTCATCGCTGGATTAGGAAGCTGTCGCAAGGTTGTGATGGCCTTTAACTGGAAACACAGCAAGCATATCACGTGTTGCTCTTGCTAAACTTATTAACAAATTCAAAAAGACTGGAAGTGGAACCGAGAAGTGGACAATCCACTGACAAAGGCACAATGATCGTGATGCTGGCAAACATCCCTATGGATGGAAACTTTTGGAGATCAGTAGTCACCAACCCATTTCCTTGAGACCCGACTTCCTCTGGGTTTCATCTCCAACAAAAATCTAACACACCTGTTTTAGCTGATTAAGAACTTCTTAGGGCAATTATTAGATGGTCAGGTGGCCATCATTATGGTTGGAGCCAAAGTATTCAGACAGGTACTTCTCCAGGAACAGAGTTGCTGACCACTGTTCTAGATTGTGATGTGCGTCTTTGTTATAAAAGCTCCACCTTTCCCAAAACACAAATCGAAACGCACGTTAGCCTTCAGCCTCCATATTTTGTAGCTGCTGTATGATAGCCCTGCTGAAAAAAATAATAAATAGAAACCATCACAGAAATTCTAATGCTTTCCACTACAAATACCATTACAAACCATCAGCTAACCATTACCATTATTGGCCCTTAATGGTATCCACTAGACATAACATGCCACCAATAGAAGGCAACAGATTATCAGTAGAGACCCACAGGGATCATTACAGTTTCCATTACAACCATTACAAACTCTATGCTTCTAATGGGGATTTTTTTTTTCAGCAGGGAGGGGAGAGGTGGCTGCTGGATGGGAATTGGCTGAAATTGGGGGAAACTAGGGACGAAAACTGACCTTGTTTAGACCAAAACATGAACGTTTAGGCGTATGATGTACACATGCAATAGTGTTTTGTGTCATCACTGCTGAGTATATGTAGAGCTGTGAGAATGTTTGCTCTCAGTTCCTCAATAGGAACGCTTCCCCAGGTTATTCTTGTCGTCATCACTCAAATCTCGGCAAATATCGCGCGCTTACTGTACGTAACGCGACAGCCCAGCGTGGCAGCTTCAGCTGTTACTATAGCAACAGCCTCCCTCCTCTCTCCTCTCTCCCTCATCCAGCATCTCTTCCGTCCTCCTTGCCGACACAGCAGCGGTAGGTAACAGCAGCGCAAAGGAAAATAAACATGGCGCTCATTCCTTCCCAAATCCTAAGAGTAGCCATACTCCTGTCGTATTTATCCATCATCTGCAATTACAAAGCCATAGACATGCCCGCGCATCAGACATACGGCGGTAGCTGGAAGTTTCTGACGTTCATAGATTTGGTAAGTGTTCCTCCAAACCCAGCTAATGTTTATTTATTCGGCACGCAGGTCTGACAACTGAAAAACAAATGCAGGTCCCGGTGATAAACACGCTGTCCCACTGTGTAAGGCTAGGATTCCTGACTGTCTATAAACTGGCCACGGGCTGTGAATCAAGAGTGCAGTAAGACATCACGTTACAGGCCATAATAAACCTAAAAAAGAGAGGGTTTACATTAAAATATTCAATATTTCAGTATCAGGTCATTTGCATAAATATACCGTGTTTGCGTCATCCTTATATTAAAAGCAAATGTAGGTCGCGTCAGGTAGCAGACTGCGCATGCGTAAATGTAGGCCTGGTGTTTTGTCCTACAAGCTCGTGACTCATGTTTTCCACATAAACGGCTTTTTTGCTTCTTCTTTCACTTATACAATGAATTTAATAGAAATGGCACGTGAGGTGGTAATAAAGTTGTTGTTTTTTTTGTTGTTTTTTTTTTAGAACTCCTTTGGCACTGAAAAGATCTTTCAACAATTTTTGCAAAGTAGGCTTTTTATGTGCAGTAATGCAAAGCAAAGCAAAGGGAAAAGCAGTTCTCACCCTTAAGACAAAGAGGTGAGGTTTAAAAGCTTTTACTAATTTGTCTATTTGGCTAGGCCTATAAGTAAAATGTAATAAAATGCAACTTATAATGATTTCACCAGTTTCAAAATTATTCAGCCCCTTCAAGGCAAGCATATTTACTACTTAGTAGAGCACTTTTTTGCTGTTCTGACCTGCCACAAATGAGATGCATAGCTTTTGGCAGCGTTCCTGAGGAATCTTAGCCCATTCCTTATGAACAATGCCCTCCAGATCAGTAATATTCTTGGGTTTGTGTGCTGCAACTGGCTTCTTCTAATCCCACCAGAGATTTTCTATTCGGTTCAAGTCAGGTGACTGTGATGACCCTGTAGAATCTTCCAGGACTTCTGTAACCAAGACTTGGTGGAATTTGAGAAACACTTGGGATCATTGTCCTGTTGGAAGGTCCAATGACGCCCAAGCTAAAGCTTCCTCACAGACGGCATGACATTTTCTCCTAGGATTTCCTGATACTTCAAGGAATCTATTTTGCCTTCCATACGCTGCAGGTTTCCAGTGCCAGAGGATGCAAAGCAGCCACAGAGCATCACCGAGCCACCACCATGCTTGACTGTCAGCAGAGTGTTCTTTCTTCATTCTCCTTTCTCCATCTGATCCATCTTGCCGAAGAGTTCCAGTTTTGTTTCATCACTCCACAGAATAGAATCCCAAAACTTCTGTGGCTTATTTATAAGATTTTGAGGCTACTTTTCTTGTGCTGACACTTGATCCAAACTGCTTGCCCTGCTGGGATGATTGTATAACATGTACCAGGCCTTAGGCTCTTCTGCTGTATGGTGGGGCTTTTGGTTTGGATGAATTTCACTAGTAAAATTAGTTCTTCTGGTTGATTTTAATCTAATTGCCCAAGAAACAGCCTCCTCCCTAAAAAGATGAAGGTTTTAACAATACAATGACCCCAAACGAACAGCCAAAATAACTGAAGGTGGCCTTGCATGGCCGAGCCAATCTCTTGACATGAATCGCATTTAAAGAAGGACATCAGAAGGACCCTCATAACCTTGGGAAAGATGGTTTGCCAAGAAACTGAACCATGATGCTACACAAACCTAATTACTTGTAGTTGTCTTGATGCTGTAACTGCCACAGCCAGCTTTGCAACAAAGAACTAATGTTGGTAATTTGTGATGCCTGAAGAAAATGTTCTCTAACAATTTAACTGAATTTAAAAAATATTTAAACACATTTACTAATCTAGAAATCCAGAAGGCTACATGAGAGTTTTTAAAATTCAAACACTAGTTTTAATAGGAAACCCAGTTAGTGTTAGTACTCAATAACAGTCTAAACTGTACACAAGTATCCGAGATGATACCTAGCACTGGTTTGTTTAGCAGAGGTAGATGGTCGGAGAAAATTGGCTGTTTCTAATGCTGAGTTCCTAAGTCATGCGATTGCGACCCCTGGGTTAGGAACCTCTGCACTATGACTGCCTCCTGGGCGGCACGTTTGGACATTTGGACACTTTTGACGACATTGAGCTCATGTCTATGTTTGCCAGATTTTCGATGTTGAATGTTGCTTTCTTGCACCACAAAACAGTATTAAAATTTTTTGCTTTTTTATACTCTATAGAGAACAGAAGAGAACCTTGAACAATTCTCATCAACAGAGTATCAGTATTAACATTTATTATTACAGTATTAACATTCGACGCCCACCTGGCGTCGAAACATCATAAACATATGTGCAGAAGAGCATTGTATCCACTGTCACTGAGAATGACCCAGTAAATACCCAGCAGCTGGGTTACACAAATGTGGTCCAATATTAACCTAGTGATCAGGCAGAAAAAAATGCTGCATTTGTGCAGCAGTTCTGGCAAATCTGTGCTTCAATAACCCTGTTTTACTGAAACAAAACTGACAAGAGCAATTGATGAGTTAAGCTTTCTCTTATGTTCAGTCATTTTGCAGTGGTTGTACTGCATATGGTAGCTTTTACTGGCTTTCTTGATGCTATTAAGAAATAAAAGATTCAGACACTTGTGTCTCAATCCAGAAAATCACCAGGGTAGCTTCTCAGCAGAGAATAAGACGTTGTCCAGCTATTAAATTATTTCTTATATGTTGTATAGAGTGCTGAGAGAGAGAGAAAGAGAGAATGAATGAAATAGAGCCTACTGTGTGTAGAAGTGTAACAGGATACTCCTCATCTCAGGTAGGTATTTTTTATTTCCTCCTTTCCAGAAGGAAAGATATTGAGGAATAAAAAATTAAACAGTTAATTAATCAGAAGAAGAAAATTAGATTTTTTCCCCCCATTTTCTTTGTGTAAAATGAACAAAGTACTTCCCTCTTAAATTAATTCTGTGGTAATTCTTGGTGCTGATTTCATTGCTGGGAAACAGATGAGCGTTTACAGAGGACAGTAGTCTGTAAAGACTCTACATTATCTCATAATGCATCTTATTTGTACAGTAACAGTACATTTCTTTTTGCTTCAAACAGTATATGACCAATATTTACATTTCAGAATTAAATATATTTGCATCTTCAGTTGTTTTTCCTGAAATTTATTATTCTCAACTTTATTCATATCATATGATTAGGAATTTCTCAGATGTATTAAGTAGGCATTAAAGCATCAAGAGTCCACATCTGAAACATCTCCATCCAGAGACGAAAGCAGATCAGTGAAGGGTCATTCAAAGCCAGATGTCTTAGAAGCTGTTTTCTTCTGAAGTGGACAGGACAAAATTGGCAGCTGTATTAGCATTAGCATTCTCTTTCTCCAATTCTCCAGGTCATCCAAGCTGTGTTCTTCGGAGTGTGTGTCCTGACAGACCTTTCTAGCCTATTGTTGAAGGGCACAGCCAATGTGGAGCAAGAAAGGCAACTCCGGAAGCTGATTGGTCTGCGGGACTGGATGATGGCTGTGCTAGCCTTCCCTGTAGGAGTAGTAAGTACCATACCTCCATTCATTTGCGTTTTTCATGTCATTCATATGCCAGTCAGCTTAGGTGCACATTTTTCTCTGTAAGCTGAGGTTGATTTGAGGGCAGAACAGTGTTAGCAGGCATACTTATTAATAGAGAGCGTGAGGTGTTGTTATTTCCAAACACACAAAGATAGAAACCTGGGAATTTTACCTTAAATGAGATTGATATCTGCGGGTTATCAATCATAGCAGTGGGAACATACATCTTGTTACCACCCCCAAAGTCTCAAAATTCCACTTGAATCAGCAGAGTGTAGCCCAGAGTGCCTATAACAGCGCACAAGCATTCTGATTCTCATTCGCTTTGCAAATGCCTAGTCCATCTGTCAGTGCTATATGGGATGACATGGCTCCAAAGCATTTGTAGGGAATAAGGGCCCAAGGTCTTGGCAAAGAGAGGGAATATTATGTTTTGTCTGTCTGTAATGTCATCCATGTTAATGATGGACATTTGATAGACAGAAAATATTTCTATATCTGGGACTAGCAAAAAAACTAAATCGGATGAATTCTAAGCTCTGATGCTTTGGGTAAAGCAGTGTTTATAATAGACTTACAATGGCGTAAGACTCATCATAGAAGGAGTTTTTATTAAAACAGTAAAATGTCCATAGTTATCAAAGTAAATAAGAAATCTGTGGAAAAACCCAAAGCACCTGTGGTGATGCTCTAGTAATGATTGTAATGTAAGGTATGTACTGGTAGTGCATAAAATGAATGTTTTATTCAGGCGAATCCATGAATCATGGTCCGTATTCCAGGCAGACAACGTAACACAAGGGTAATCCATAACTGTTAGCGAGAAAATGGGTCTGAGTCAAAACTGGGAAGTCGAACTAGAAATACAAGAACTGAGGAACAAGGAAACAAGGTGAACATGGCTCAGAAATCACCATAACAATGACGAGAGAAAGACACAATAGGGTATAAACAGACAAATATAATCAAGAGCTGAATAGATAACAGGTGAGTACGAACCAAAACCAAATGACAGGACCAAATGATAGGACAGGGGCAGAGACAAGACTAAAATGATAAAAGACACTGTCAATGTAAACGAAAGGTCACGTGGAGCATTATCAAAACAAAACAAAGTGTGTATGCTGTGCCACATGCAGAGAGGGGGAATTCATGACAAAAGTCTGGCACATAACCCCCATCCTGTCACATCACCAACAATGTGAAACATGTGAAAACATGTGACTCTTGGCACTATTCCTTAGCCTGAGAACTTGGCACGAGGCTCAGATTACTCCCTGTACGTGGGGAAACACCTATTAGGTTAAACGATTTATGGGTACTTTGCAACCTGTGGCAGATATGTCTTCCTGTTCCAGAGATTCAAAATAGATGTCAAATATATGCGTTAGATGATTTTGAAAGGACACCTTCTTGACAGGAGTATTATACTGTACACGTAATATTCCAAACTGGCTTAATACAAATTAAGCAGTATAGATGGTAATTAAAATCTGATATACCTCCTTTTCATGAAAGCTATAATGGAGGTAGACTTGAACCTAATTGGTAACCATAGAAAAATGTTACATTTATTATGTTCATTTGACTTTATATGTTTATAGTTGTTGTATATACTGCATTTCAAAACCTTTCAGACATCTCTCTATTTTGAAGCAGGTGTTTAACTGTGCTCAACTATGCAAACTCTGTTGGCAATATACAACACTGTGTAGAGCTCAATTAATTTGACTGTGGCACGTGCTGAAGAATATCCTAAATATGTCTGAAATTATTATAAAAATGTTCATGTCATGTAATTCTCCCTCTCAGCACACGCTGTGGCTCTCGTACTCTTTTCTCTTTCTGTTCTTGTCTCCGCCCCTTGTTTTGTCTTTGGTTGTTTTTTTTCCATTGTTTCCAACTGTTTTCAGTTTAGTTCCCGATTAGTCTTCTTATTTATACCCTTCCTTGTGTGCATGTATCTTTGTGAAGTTTTATCATGCTTCCTTGTTCATTAAGTCCGAGCCTTACAGTATATCTGCATTCCTGGTTCTCTCTTGTTTTCCTAATTTCGTGTTTTCGTTGTTTCTAGATTGATTTCCTGTTTGTTTGTTTTTTATCTTTGCCTCTCTATGTAATTTGTGATTATGCATTTACCCTGTGTATTTCTACCTGCCTATGTTCTGACCCCTTCGGTGGACTGTGACATTGTGCTCCCCGACCCCCCCAAAAAGCATGCCTATATAACGCACTTGCATCTTGCATCTCTTCACTGCACATTACAGTTCATGTGGCTGAATGGAATCATGTTTGAAGAACAGTCAAGGCAGCCATTTTTGCAACAAATGTTTGCTCAACTTTCTTTTAATATCTAGAATTTTAAATAATTGTTGAATGAGCAGATTGGACAAGCATGTGTCCAAATACGTTAGAAATATGGTGCATATCTATAAAGAGCAATTTTCCTTACTACACTGGCCATCAAGTGGATTGTATAAGCAGGTTTGGAGGTTGTTCCACACCAGAGCTATAGATGGCCTTACCCTGTGTGCAACATGGACTTTTTGATCCCTATGTGTTTTTTGCAGAGGGCCCTGGTAATATGAAGAGTGTTTATGCATGGACAAAATCCAAATAAACCACCTGCCTGAATAGTCCATACCTCAGAAAAGCAGCCACTCTTAAATTACTGAAAGAAACCACATCAATGGCGCATATTCACCAAACATGTCCTTCCAACATGGCTCTGTTTATTTAACCATCACCAGAGTATTCCTGGAAGCTGAAATGACCAATCCAAACATGATCCTGTCAAATTCTTAAATGAGGTTTGTCAATGAAAAAGATGGAATTTGGGAGCAGTTAAAACCAAATGGATCAAAGGTATTCCAGAGGAGGGAGAATGGGAATTTCTTGCTCACATGGCCTATGCTTGCTAGAGCCAAGAACCTCAAACACCCAAGGTGCACAGTAGTAATGGGCTTGTTCTACAGTTCATTAGACTTCTATAATTTTGAATCTTGAAAATTGAACTTCAAAATGCTGAATTAGTGTGCTGTCCACTTTTAGAGATTAATTAAGGTTTGTTCACATGAAAATAAAAGCTCCAGAACTGTAAAGACCTGCCTTATAAGGGCTAGTT
This sequence comes from Prietella phreatophila, assembly GCA_025728095.1. NCBI lineage: Eukaryota > Metazoa > Chordata > Actinopteri > Siluriformes > Ictaluridae > Prietella > Prietella phreatophila. The sequence continues at coordinate 9,500,473 of JAOUWY010000043.1, forward strand.
TTAGAAGTACTTCAGAAGTATGCCAAACTGACTCCATAATGATTTCATAACATCTGGTCATGCATCGACTGCCTTCACGACAGCTACGTTTATTCCCATTATGAAGAAGCCCACTCTAGATACCTCAGACAACTTAGCAGCAGGTAATACATTTGTTTCTAAAATTCTTGAACGTGCTGTACACAATTAATTGTGTCTCTGGTTTACCCAGACTGACTTCCAGGAGCCTAACGAGTCTGGCTTGAAAGTGCACACTCAATAAACTACCATCAAGGCTGTTACTGAGATGCTCCATGCCATTAGATCAGCTGAGCTTTCCCCAGTCCTCATTCTCCTTGACCCTTCAAGAGCTTTCAACACAGTTCACAAAACTCTCCTGTCTGTTCTCATGAGATTTGAAATTTGTGGGAAATCATAGCAATGCTTTGCTTTTTAACAGAAATTACGGTCATATCAGGTGATATAGATGTCCACCTCTGCTCAATACAGACTCTCCACTGGAATGCCACAAGGTTAGTGCTGGGTCCTCTTCTGTTCTCCCTCTATACCCGCTCTCTCTGTGAGATCATATCCTCACATGGGTTTTCATGAGACTGAAATGTGGATAATGCTCAACTCATCCTCTCCTTTCGTCCCTCAGACATTAATGTCTCTACATGGATATCAGCATGTCTGGCAGACATCTCATCATGGATGCCAGTTCATCAGCTGAAACAAAATCCCAGCAAGTCTTAGAGCTGCTGTATATTACTGGAAATTCAAGATTTTGTGATCTCCTTGCACAGCTCTCAGATCTCACCAGCTGACACTGCAAGCAATATTCTGGACAACCATCTATCCTTCTATTGCAGCAGGATTTGATTTAAAATAAAAGTATTGTGTATAGTGTCTCCTCTTTGTACTCCCAGCTAACTTTTTTTTTATCTTAAGTAGACGTCTAAAGGGACTTTCACACTAGTAATTCAGTCTGAAACAGTGCAAGGGTTGGTAATGTGAAAGCTGTTGGTGCAGACCAGGAAGCATACTGTGGTACAGAACTTGGGACTACTTGCAGAAGGTGGTCTGAGTTCGGCTCAACTTGAACTGAGAAGTGATTCCCGTGAATGTGAACACAACTCATATTCGTGTCCTCACTTGTTCAGGAAGTGAAGTAACCTGCGCATGTGTTTTAGCCGATGATGACATCATTAGTTTCTACAACACACATGTACCATGAGTGACAAAGGAACATTGTGGGAAACGGAAAAGCTCCACAGCTAGGTCCAAAATAATAGTAAAAAATAAAAAGATATGGTGAGTCACGTCGTGTTCTCCATGTGCATTCATGATGATGTAAGATGAACGCAAATGCACCGGGGTTTCTATAGAATCAAGTGAGTGTGAAACGAGACCAACGCTACGGGGGGCCTATCACACTTGGATTCAGACCGCAGCAAGTGTGCCCTGTATTACTCTTAATGAAAAAGATATAAGTCTTTGTTTACAATGTGCTGTAGTCAGAAGGTTTGATAAATATCCATCCATCCATCCATCCTCAACCGCTTATTCCTTCTTCAGGGTCGCGGGGAACCTGGAGCCTATCCCAGGATCATCGGGCA
>JAOUWY010000043.1:9502170-9518452 GCA_025728095.1 Prietella phreatophila
GTTAATGTTTAGGTTAGTTGGTTTAGTTAGCTCAGTTCATTGAGTTGGTCATGGTTCTTGTTTCTCTTGAGTCTGCTCTCCTCTGTTTCAATAAAAGCTCTCTTGCATCCGTCCTGCTTCGTTTACGTCACAATTCGTGACAGTTACAACGTGGACACCTGCGGCTTATAGAGAAGTGCGGCCTATAATTGTACAAACAATTTTTTCTTTTTAAAATTAGCGGGCGCAGCTTATATTCAGGTGCGCCCAATAGTCCGAGAATTACGGTACTTGTTTTATACTGAAATGAGCTCAGTATGCAGATTTCTGTTATAATGGTGATGGTAAAGATTTTAAGTCCTAATTTAGTGTAAATAATATGTGTGAACTGAAAGTGGGATGGATGTACCTGTAGTGACTTCTTGGATAAGTTCAGCAGCACTGTGACAGCCTTCCACCAGGAGATGGCTCCAAGTGGAAAGTTCCTTAGCAGTGTCCACTCGAAACAGGTGGGTCTCCACACCATGCTTAGTGCCTAAACGCAGGCCGAATGTTAAATCAGAATCTTGTCCCGATGAACTCTTTCCAGGCCCAGAATGAACAAGCCTATAAGAGATAGACAAAAAGGCAGAGTTATGAACCTGAGACTAAGTCCTTGAAACTTGTGTGTATGTTGCAGACTGTAAATAGAACAAACAAACTTAGTTACCCCTGTCATTCACAAGACACTAGACACTCTTTAAGAATTTTTATGGAATATAACAAAATACACCTGCTTTTCTTATTATTCACTGGAGCACAACCTATCAGAGGTAAAGAATTTCAAGTGCATCTATTATGTTTTCTCAAATATTACCTTTCATGTGGTGTATTATCGAGCTGTTTGTGAATGTCTGCAAAGTTTAAAAATCAAAGCGCATGACAAACGGCATTGTTGACTCCCAAAAGAAGGAAGTGATTCTGGACAGCTGAAACGAGTCGTTAGTAATTCCAGTCTTACTTCCTGTACTAACCTACATAGGTTTATGACATAAAGCCCCGCCTCTGGTATTCATTGGCTGCACGCTGACAGGGGTAGACCAATCACAGCTGACTGGGACATCTGACCAATCAGAGCAGAGTATGCTCTCTGAAAGGAGGTGTTTAGAATGAATTCTTTAGAACGGATCATTGAACAAGTCGTTTGTGTCACTGGGGGAAAAAGTTCATCCATCCATCCATCCATCCATCTTCCACCGCTTATTCCTTCTTCAGTGTCGCGGGGAACCTGGAGCCTATCTCAGGATCATCGGGCACAAGGCAGGGTACACCCTGGACAGGATGCCAGTCCATCACAGGGCACAATCACACACAAACTCACACACTATGGACACTTTAGACACACCAATCAACCTACCATGCATGTCTTTGGACTGGAGGAGGAAACCCGGAGGAAACCACCGCAGCACGGGGAGAACATGCAAACATGGCCCTGGTGGGAATCGAACCCTGGACCCTGGAGGTGTGAGGCGAACGTGCTAACCACTAAGCCACCATGCGCCCTGGTTTGATAAATATTACAAATATATTTTTTTCTCATAAATACCTTTGTTTTTCAGTTTGTGGTGACCATGTTCTGGAGCCTGTACCTCTATGACAGAAATTTGGTGTACCCAAGACTCCTGGATAATTTCATACCTCAGTGGCTAAACCATGGAATGGTAAGTATTTCCCCGATGCTTAACAAACAGTCTCACAATTAAAAGACAAAACTATTTAAGTACATTATTTTGTCTAAATATTAAATGATATAATTAGTAATTCCAGTGATAGTGTAATGATCAGAAAGGCCCACAGTAGAACATCCTTGCAGTCTCATAAGAGCTAAAAGAAATTTTGTCTATTTAATTGCCTTGGGCTGTACTGACGTTAGATGTGAAAACGGTGAGGTGAAGTTGTGCAACCACTGATTTCAGTCAGATGAAGCAAAGTCCCAGAAACTTGGAACATAAATGGTTTGCCCTGTTAATATGACCAATAGGTACTTCTGATGAACGTGAGCAGTATTGTTTCTTTACTGAGCCACCGTAGATCCAACAAGATTGAACAAGTCATTATGAATCACAGAAAGGAATTTTAAACAATTGCAATAGGCAACTAGAAATGATTGTGCATGCATAAGCTTAAAAATGAATAGAGTCCTGTTCCTAACACTAAATATTCAGAAGTATGTCCCAGTTGTTTACCCAGTGGTGCGACTACAAAATGCTTTGGTCGCAAAGTATGTTTTATTTAATAGACCTGGAAGATGCCAAATTTCTGGGAAAGTCATTAGAGTTTAGTTATTGTGGTCATAAAATAACAAAAAGAAAAAGAAGAAAAAAAACTGCACAGGCCCACATGAAACACTTCAGAAAAGATTATTGTCTCAGACTGATATTTGCTACATTTGTAAGTTTGTTTTGGTCTTTATTGTAGTTATTTTTGCTGTAGTCACAATGATGTTGTTCTACAGAAATGGCTTAACGTGAATTAAGATGGTCCCTAAAGATCAAATAGGAAAACAAGAAGCTATTGGGTGTTGCGAGTACAACAGGTTCTCAAACGCAATTTGGTTTTTTAAAAAACATCTCAGGCTGGGAACAATTTGTGATAGCTTAGCCAGCTTGAGTCTGTGATGGTTGTGGGAGTATTACACCATTACACCATTGTAAATATTTTGCCGCATTCCATGGTACCTCGTTTGTTTGTTTGTCCATGCTTCCATGGCAACAGTCCTCTGCTTCTCCCTGCTCATAAGAGGAAATAGTGGCCAAGCTTTGTTACTGCGAAGCCTGGATCTGCAATTAAACACACACTGTCGTCACAGTTCTGTCTGCCTGTTGTATTTTTATCTCTTAGGTAAATCTGCTTACCTACAGCAGAGCAATTAGGAGTGCTTTGCACCTTACTTCCAAGGATAGAAACCAAACTGAATTTTGGATGAGTGCAAGGTGTTGATTAAAAACTGTTGTCATGTTCTGTAGACAAGAAGTGCTAAAATGAGTCATACTTTTGAAACCATTCTTTTGGATATAAATGGAAGATTTTTGAAACATGAAGAGAACCATGCTGTGCACTGGTCACAGGGCATCACATTAAACATTTTGAAGTTTTACAGATGTTGGGGTCTGGTTATACAGGAACGCACTAGAGATGCAAGGTACAGTACATGCCAGCAATATACTAGGTGTTTCACTGGAAATGTAATTATCTATTAAGTAATTAGTTCAATAATCAGTAATTAATCAATAAAATCTGTCTCATAGAATATCGTGTTTTTAGTTTAGAATTCTCAGTATAAATTAAAATGATAAACTTTCACTAATACCTCAATTTTAGCAATTTTTAGCAAATGACTTGGTTTCTGACCAGACTTAGTCCTGGAATAGTTTAGCTTCTTGCAGTATCAAAATAATAACCACAGCACGGCAATAAAATGTTCAATAAAATTCAATTTATTGAAATACTGAGAGAAACTTTAGTTAGTAGGGACAGACAAAGGAAAGAAATGTGTGTGCGTGTGTGTGTGTGTGTGTGTGTGTGTGTGACAGAGAGTGAGAAAGGAAAAGAGGAGGGTGTGTGTGTGTGTGTGTGTGTGTGTGTGTGTGTGAGAGAGAGGGAGAAAGGAAAAGAGGTGGGTGTGTGTGTGTGTGTGTGTGTGTGTGTGTGTGTGTGTACGAGAGAGAGAGAGAGGGAGAGAGAGAGAGAGAGAGAGCGTGCGAGCATCTGTGTGTGTGGACATGTGCTCTGCTCTAGAGTTAATGTGTCCATGTGTGCTTTCGTGCTGAGATTATGAAAATGAATAATCATGTGAGACACGTGAAGATCAGTGACTGTGTTAGTAAGCACAGAGTAAGATTACATGGAAAGATAAGAGTGAGAGATCAAAGAGAGAGAAGGGAGATTTGCGGCAGTGCACGGAGATCCCGGTGTTTGACAGAATGCTGAATTTGGTCTGTCGTGGATGCACTTCTGGTGCAGTTCATTCAGCTTTAAAACTGTGGAACAATGAAGATGTTTCACACAAGAAGACAAACCCACATTTCATGTTGCTGTGTGGAATTGGTTGATTGTACATTGATGTGAGCCGTTCTCTTGTTATGCTCCTAAATGTGCCCAATCAGACTTGGTAGCAATTGAATCTGCTCCTGGCAAGAGTGTGCCAGGCCATGATCATATTTAATTCAACAGGTTAGTTCATAGAAGCTTTAAATGAAGCATGGTCCTGGAATGGAGCTCATTGTGTATACAGGGGCCTTTATGACTAATTACCTAAGGTAAACAACCTCTATATCTACAACAGACTTTTGTTGTGCAGCGAACTGGAAAGAGGAGAGACAAAGGTGATACGGTGCAGTAGTCTTTCCACCGGAGCAGCCCTCTTTGCCATCAACTATTTATGGAGTGCTTTTAGACTTTCAGTAGCCCCATACTCCACCTAGTTATCCTTTCCCCGAGTTGAATTTGGTATTGATTTCTTCCTAAGCTCTTTATTCATCTTATCTGGTGAACAAGTTGGAACTTAGCTAATTAAGTGGTTTCATTTCCATGAGGTTTGTGTAGAGTTATGTAACATTAACTGAGTAAATAATGGGAATTCTATATCACCCGCAGTTCTACAGATGGAATGATTTTGACAAATGCACTTTGTGTAACCAAACACTCCAGGATTTTTGTAAGAAGGCCCATTACATAACGACCTAATAGCTTCCTTTGTGCCTGTGGTGATGTACATCCTTTTCCATGTGGCGCTAAAGAAATGTTCACACCGAGCATGCATCATAGACCTGCTCTTTAATAGTTCTAAACAGTTTCTTTGGCATTCCTCTACAAGTCCTTCCGTTGGACTTCATAGGCTGTTGGTTAGAGTGGAAAAAGCTGTGCCCATGGGCCAATTTGGATGGGATGCTCTTCAGAAAATTGTCTCTAACTGTACACTCCTGCTGTGATTACTAGTGTGTTTAGACATGCAGGAGTAAGCAACTCATCATTTACAGTTGCAAGGAGCCATGAGAGAAGTGAAAGAGCTCTGCAGCCACAATCGAGACATCTCTGTTCTCACTTTTAATCTGATTCTGACTTACTGAGTGCTGTTGTCTCTACAATGCACCATATTTCAAGTGAGCAATAGTGTAATGTCTAATGTAGACATTTGACTCTCAGTCTAATGCATAGAACAGAAGCACAGTAAGTTGCTTGACTAAAAATGAGATATTCTTGTTTATATCTATATGGGGCGGCTGTGGCTCAGGTGGTAGAGTGGGTTGTCTACTAATCATAGGGTTGGTGGTTCAATTCCACATACCTCAAGTTGTTCCCAGTGGCAAGCTAGCGCCTTGCATGGCAGCTCTGATACCAATGGTGTGTGAGAGTGTTTGTGTGCATGTGTGTTTAAATGGGTGAACATTTAACAGTGTAAAGTGCTTTGTAGAACTGGTGAGGTTAAAAAAGCACTATCACTATATAAGTGCAGACCATTTACCATGTCAAAAATTAATAAATATTGAATGTTATCGAACAGTGACCTTATTGAACTCGACCTATCCGCTGCCTTTGACACTGTGTATCACCAGATCCTCATTTACACTCTTGCCCACTTGCCAACTGGAAGTTGTGGCCTGAATCATGCCACATAGCTTTAGTTTCATTATATCACATCCTTACTGCTGGAGTCTCTCAGGAGTCCCTGGTCTGTTCGCCTCTATGTTTATATCAAATCACTGGGCTCAGTGATCAGATCTTACGGCTTCTCGTATCACTGTATATGTTGACGACACAAAAAATAATTTCCCAGCAAATATCATTCTGATTGACTTTATGACATGTCTTCTAATTATCTGAAAGTTTACCTTGACAAAATTGAAGTGATATTCCTACTGCAAAAAATAGCTCACCTTGGGTTGATCTGACAGTCACTACAGATACCCTCACGATCCATGATGCAGGCACGGCCAAGGATATTGGTGTAAATGATGAGTTTAACTTCTGCTCGGGATGTCGGACTCATGTCCGGTCTAGAGACATTTTATGGATTGATTTAGGCTTTTCTTGGACTTATTGGAGTTTGTAATTGGACTCTCGGGCCTGGGCATCGGTCTCACTAAATATAGTCTTGGTTTTAACCAAGAGTTTGCAAGTAATGCATGTCTTTTCTTTTCACATGCACACATTGCATCTTTATTCCTTCCACCTCAGCATAATACCTTGAATATGACAATTTGTTACACAATGTATTCAGACCTCAGTCATAACTCCAGACTTAAACAGTATTCAGAGGTTACATAAGAGGTATGCATTGCTTATGCCAGGGGTGTCCAAAGTCCGGCCCAGGACCGAATGCGGCCTGAATGATTATTTAGTCTTGGCTACAGACAAAAATATTCAAAAGGTTAATAGTGAGAAGGAGTGATATCAAAAGAGCTGGACACAGGAATACTTTTTCTTCAAGAGCCAGAGCGAATATGTGTGTCTTGTATGTCGAGAGGCTGTTGTGCTATTAAAGGAAAATACATCATAAAATAAAATAAAAATCACAGGAATTGCTAAATATATTCTGAGGATGAGAGGGCAGAGAAACTGAAGTAGCTGGAAGCTGTCCTGGCAGAAGGAACTTTTAATCTGAGCAAACAGAACATTACTAGAACTAATACGTGGTGATGCTTCCAGCCACTAACCTTGGAAAACCTTTTGTGAATCCTTGAATGAGCATTTGTACGGGAATTTATAAATAAAGATCATCTTATGTATCACAACTACAGGTAATACTTCTCGTATTTTGATGTGATCTAATCTGGCCCCGTTTAGAAAAAGTTTGTACACCCCTGGCTTATGCACATGGGTTTTATATAGTTTTCTTGGTAGCTAGACTACTATAGCATATGCACAAACAATCATTTATCTATTGCTTTCTTTTTATGAATCTTTCCAGATTTGCCCCTTTGGCCTGCGGGGCTTTTTGCTGTTTTCTAAAAAGAATCTTCTACTAAACGACTAAAAGTAAAATGTCACTGTAGCAGACATCACTTTACAGTACGAATGCTAGCTATTTGTTAATGTTAGTACATGTAATATTGTGCTAACTATGCCACCTCTTATTTGTTTCAAAAACGGTTTGTTTTGGGGGTTTTTTCAGTCATGGTCCTGACAGTTTTAGGATAATTTTGCATGGCAACTGGACCACTCTGTAAAGCTCTCGCTTGACAGATGGCAGCTCGTTGTTGTTGCTGGCACGTCACCAGTCACTCACCATGGACATACTGTACAAAACAAGATAATGCAGTGCTCACTTTTTGTCTGCCAGTGGGGAAATTATTATACAAGCACTATAAATTAAATGATCTATTTTTAGGTAATTTTGCTGCTCGTAATGTGAAAGAGAGATGTATTTTGACTGAAACATTTAGCACAACATTAATCTGGCTACACACTTTGTAGCTCTATCTTGCCTTTAACTCGACACTGCATCCTACCCTGATGGAAAGCGATGGCAACAGTGTAAGACACATTCAGCCAAAACATCCTGTTATAAGAGAAGATCATCTTCTTAGGAAATTGCCAGGAAAATGTAATAGTTTGTTTCTGTAGTATAGGATCTTATTAAAACACACAAGTAGATAATGTGATCAATGCACATTGCTGTTTTGATTTTATACAGTACGAAGCAAATGTACAATATCTGCCTTTATCATCGCAGTAAGTTAACTCAGAAGAACTCACATGGTACATCCCTTAAATGTTTTAATGTTTGATTAGCTTTTGCTATTCAGGTGAATAGAACCAGTACCATGGAGTAGAGGGTGAATTCACGTAAGTTGGGAAAAGAAAAACTTATGTTACTAATCTGCTTGATAGAAGTAACGTGACGTCATTTAAAGGGGTGTGGTAAGTTTCAAACGGGAAGTGTTTGATGCTTATCTTGGGGTAGGAAAAATGACGCCTGCTTTGGATAGTTCTGAAATGAAGTCTAGGCGTGTGCACTGGGGTCCCAAAGGACAAAAAAAAATCTGTGCAAGGTTTTTACAAAAAATATTTTAAGAACAGCTCGGCAAAGCTTGTGGGAGGGCTTCTGCCAAATTCCTACCTTCCCAACAAGCCCAAAATGTCTGGGCATAGGAAAAGATTTTTCTCAGTTTTTTCAAGAGAACTAGTTGTCATTGGTGCACATTTCTGATTTATAGTATATATAAGTGCAATACGTGTACATTGTAGGCAGAACCTGGCACTCCTGCTCACAGAGCAAAGACCAAGCTCATTAAAAACCATCAAATCCATTAACCTGATACCAATAGGAGATGTGATGTTCGGGTTTAGCCTGATCTAAACACTGCTTACTAAACTCCAAAATGAAATATATTTTTAACATATTTCTGTGTAAAAGAAATACATTCATTAATTGAGGTGCTGCTCCACATATCCCATGCAGACACGCTGTTCTTAATTCTTAAATTATTCTTCTTCGTCATAATTAAAAGAAAATCTTGTCTGAAAATTATAAAGGCTGCTTAAAGGACCCAATTTTGACTTGCAGAAACATTGCTTTATAATGGATTTTGATCGTGTGTCCAGTAAACTTTCTGGACTGTAACAAACCCAAAAACTGAAATAAATCTGGTAACATATTATTAGATCGCTGTTGTAAACTGTAACCAAAATAACAGTTTCTTGGTTTGGGAAAGACAGCACTTTCTTCAAGAAAGTACACCCTCCTTCAATTCAATGCTTCTATTTATCCTGGCCTAAATAAGTATTGGCTGGTCCTCATCAACTTCTATAAACAAGAAAATAAGCTCAGCTGACAACAAAAAACTACAACGGATTTCAACATATAGTCATTTTTCCCCAAAAAGTAAACCAGCGTTCAGAAACCAGGTGGGAAAAAAATAGTACACCCTATTATTTAGTAACATGTAGAACCACCTTTAGCAACAATAATTGAAGTAATTGTTTTCTATAGGATTTAATCAGTCTTGGAGAAATTTTGCTTCAGTTCATTGATGTTTGAGGGCATTCATTTACATAACAAAAGCATGTCAATGGGGTTCAGATTTGAACTTGTACTTGAAGATTCCAACTCCTTGATTTTTTTTTTATTTTTAACCATTCAGATGTCTATTTGTTGGTGTGTTTGGTATCACTGTCCTGTTGCATAATCTAGTTTTGTCCCAGCTTAAGCTGCTGGACAGATGGCCTCACATCTCAAGCATATTCTGGTATAAAGTAGAGTTCATCGTTGTTTCAATGGCTGCAGGTTTCCCAGGCCCTGTGGCTATAAAACAAGCCCAAATCATCATCCCTCCACCACCATGCTTCACAGTTGGTATGAAGTGTTTGTGGTGATGTGCTGTATTTGGTTTTTGCCAAACATTGCACTGTGCATGATGACCAAACAAACATCTCCACCTTGGTCTCATCAGTCCAAAGGATATAGTTCCAGAACATTTGTGGTTTGTTCAGATGCAGTTTTGCAAAACGCTTGCTGCCATTTTCTTCTTGGAGAGAAGGGTTTTTTTTTCTTAGCCACCCATCCATAAAAGCCATACTTGTTTAGTCTTTTTCTAAGTGTACTGTCATGAACATAAATGTAATGTACTAACATGGTCACATGATGTAGCTCTGGGTTTTTCTTTATATTTCAGACCATTAAACAATCTTCTGGGAAGATTGGCCTGTCTTGAAGGCTCTGCATAAACAATAGTGCTCACTGTAGAATGCTGAATTTCTAATTGTTTGGAGAAGGCCTTATAACCCATCCCACATTGATGAGCAGCAACAGTTGCTTCTATTAGGTCATGGCAGATGTCTGTTCTCCTTGGCAAGATGTATACACACACCTGAGTCCTCCAGAACACCAAACTGCCAGAAGTTATGCTTTTATAGAGATAGTCATACCTCTTGATGATTAACTGTTTATGTGCATGTCATTCGTAATATCTGGCTGCTAATTACTCTCTTAATGATTGTGTATGTAGGAAGGGTGTACTTTTCCACCTGGTTTCTGAATGGTGGTTTACTTGTTGGGGAAAAAATGGCTACATATTAAAATATGTTGTATTTTCTTTGTCACCTGAGGTTATTTGTTTGTTTATAGAAGTTGGTGAGGACCACACAAATGATATTTAGGCCCTGATAAAAAGAACATAAAATTGAGGGTGCACTTTCTTTTTCTCATGATTGTATACTGTAAGCCAGCTACTTTTGCCAGGTCTAAATAGAAGCCCATGATCATTACATAACATTAAATTGATCTACATTCATGATGATTTGTTTCAGTTATTTTGAACCAAGGTGCATAGGCTTCATTAATTCGTTTGGTTTAGGCAGGTGTGAATAGGTGTGTGCAGGACAGGGGTCTGTAACTGCCAAGATTATGAAAATAGGCACCCATTTCAGACCAGCTTCCGTTGATGTAACATGACCTGCTGTTAATAAACAGGATGAGTACAGCTGTGTTAATGACTGATTACTTTCTAATTGCAATAATGCTGCATTCGTAAACAGAATCAGTCCTTCTTTGACCTTTTCGTAATGACAATATGTCACTACGTTCATGTCTGAAGTCAACAGTGCACCACTCTGTAGACAGAAATTGTGATTCAGCCTGGCACAATTGTGTATGGATCAGAGGAAGCAGATGTGTTTTTTCAGAGTGGGAGCAGGAGACAGATTTAGTTAACAGATCGGAAAAAAATTCAAGTCTCCAACAACCACAGCAGTGCAAGAAAAAAAGACGATGTTCAGCGATATTGATTCCTCTCAGGACAAAAAAAAAATCATTTTCCCTGCTTTTCCTGTGTGCTCTCAGCTTAGCTATTTCCTTTGCATTTTTTTGTGAATACTTAAAAAAAAATCAATAATTGCAGGTCTGTTTTTCAATTATACTTCTATTTCAATGCCTTTTAGGGCTTGGCAGTGCACAATATCATCCTGGACTTGTGATTTAAGCACAGTACTGAGCTTGAAAAGTTGCTAGCATAGGTTTCTCCAGCCAAACCCCATCATTAAAATGGACTCATAGCTGCTGGCTCACTAGCTCATCCTTGATAACTACAAAAATATTTACTTATCTTGACCCAGTGAAAGATGACAACTATTTGTAATTATTGTTCCAAAAGCAAACACAAAGGTCTTGACTTAGAGGAGCTGTGAAATAATTTGCTCTCACACTTCATTTCTGGATTCCTGTGAACATTTCTGACAAATGAGTAACTTTCTTTCACTCTGCATATGGAAACATTTGTGCTAATTCTTCTGTTAGAACTCAATGATATCCAATGCAAAATGAAAGTGTGAAATCTCAACACCAAAATAACCTCCCTTCAATCTCCGTGAAAGACATTTGGGAAATCTGACTCATGTTTTTCCATAACATTTTAAAGTAGTTTAAATAGCATGTGTTTTATTCAAAATGGCTGATGCATGTTGGCAAACACTAAATAGAGGTGGATTTTGTTGGATCATTGTTGTAGAAGTGAAACCATGTAAACATGGGCCTGTTCTTCTTATAGTTAAGGGTCTTCTGGCTGCGTTATGCTGTTTTGAAGGATGGAATTTTCCACAGACTGTCCTGGTGTGCAGAGCAAAACCACAAGAACGTCTTTGCCTGGTATGGTGGTCAGAGAAAGAGAACTACCACTTTATACTAGGATGGGGGCTAAAATAAAGCATATCTTTATATCTGGATTGTGCACTGGATGGGTGTAAGACAATGCAACAATTTTAATGCTAATTAACCCTGGAAAAACTGGGAAACACTGAAAGAGCAGGGCTGGTGGAAATACAGGTCTTTTTGTCATTCACAAATTATAATAACCAATTGCAATTTTCAGAACATAACTTTATCAAAGCAAGTTAATTATGTTTCAAAACATCTTTCTCAAATCAAGATGCTGTTATCAAAAAGCCATCTAATAATATGATGGCAGAAAAATTGGCTGGAGACGTGATCAGAATATATAAAACTGAGACGCAGTCACAGTGAGTCTGCCAATCAAAATGGCATCCTTTAAGTGCCATTTCATTATAATGACTTTTGGTGAAGGAAAGTCAATATATGATGGACTTTATGATTAAGAACAATAATTTAAGAATGAAGAAAAACAGGAGGGTACAAGTTTTAGATTATTTTTAAAGCATGGGCATGGACTGTATGAAGCAGTGGCTCAGTAAATGAATATACTTCTTATGTATCTGTAGAAATATGAAAAAAAATAAAACTTGGATATCAGTAAAAACTGAGGTGGAAATTTTGTTAGAACCTGGCAACTTGGATGTGCTTTTCTTTTTTTTTCAGCGTACGGAATCGTGATGCATGCACCTAGTATGAAGCATTCTAAAAAAATTAAAAATAAATAAAAAATAGATGCACCATGTAACCTCACCCCAACCCTGACCACCAAGAGGTATTTAGCAGGGATTTCATTGCTGATAGGGGGGAGATGAGCTGTGGTGTCAAGTGAGCTCTTCTGTCAGCTGGTAGTGTGTCAGGGACAGCCTAGGAGGCCAGCTGGAGAAATATAAGCCTTGACCTTGGGAGCACTCTCCCTGACACACTATCCCCTCCAGGAGCTTTCTGCCGGCCAGCCTTCATACGTATACTACAGATTCCACCATGCTTTGCAGCCAGCTAATCCTCTCAACAGGTTGAGACAGGCAGAAGTTTGACGAAGCAAGTGACATCTAAATCAGGGACACACTCAAACCTCTTCAGATAAGGCAACTGATCAGTAATGTTATTGTAAAAACATGACGTAACTAAAACTAAACTTTCATTAATGTAGAGGTGGTTTTTAACTCAATATGGTTCACTTCCCTGGTTGTTTAGTTGATCAGATCAATCAGTAGAATCAGTACTGTGTCCAAGCTTGGTGCTTGCACATACAGAACACAACAGGAAACTAAGGTGACAGTAGATCAGGTCTTAAGTCCTTATCTAGGTCTTAAGATCTTATCTACATGGATTATGTACATATTATAATTCTGAAATTTGTACACATTAAGGTCTATTGTAATGGAAAATGAAATACTTTGTCCAGTGATTGACCAATGAGCAAACACCTTTCACAAAATAAATAGTAATGTCAAAGATCACAAGAAAACAAATCTTACCTGAGATAGAATTATATTTAGTTATTCAAAAATGCATTAAATGGAGTCACTTATGTGAGGAGTATGTATAGATACATTCTTGGTGTCAGTATATAACACTGCTCCATTGAGGCACAGTCTATAGGAGTGTATTTGGTGTTAGGTGTGATGAAAATCAGTCAGACAGATAGGTATCAAAGATGTGAATCCAAAAAGCATTTTGAAGCTACATCTTCACCAATGATTTTTTTTTCCTGTGGAGATATATTAAACTTAGGGCACGCCAATACAGAGCCCATGTGTTTACAATCTCATGTAATTTCAGACAAGTTCATACATCTCCAACTGGAAGCCATTTCCAAATCATATACTGTATAAAGGCAAAGGATGCTGTCATTAAACACTCATTGAAAGCCTGGTCAATAATTGGTTTTGGAGAATACTGACCAAATTTGAGCGCTCATTTTCCTGTGCTCCCATTTTCCAGAAGATGGCTCAGGTGCCACAATAGATGTTTGCCAGAACAGTGTATTTTTTTAACAGCATATACAGTATCTCACAAAAGTGAGTACACCCCTCACATTTTTGTAAATATTTGATTATATCTCAACACACAGACATTAATGTCTAAACCGCTGGCAACAATTAATAATAATAATAATTGGGCCCAATTAGCCATTTTCCCTCCCTGGTGTCATGTGACTTGTTAGTGTTACAAGGTCTCAGGTGTGAATAGGGAGCAGGTGTGTTTAATTTGGTGTCCTTGCTCTCACACTCCCTCATACTGGTCAGTGGAAGTTCAACATGGCACCTCATGGCAAAGAATTCTCTGAGGATCTGAACAAAAGAATTGTTGCTCTAAATAAAGATGGCCTAGGCTGTAAGAAGATTGCCGACCCTGACACTGAGCTGCAGTGTTGTCACTGAGCTTCAGTGCTGTCACATGAAAAAATAAATAAAATAAATATATATATATAATGGCTGAAGTCATGACAATAACACTGCTGGTCTGTTGAGGAAAATGAGTCATGAATGCAGCCATTACAGCAGTGTGATATTTGCGATGGAAGGAAGGAGGGAAGGAAGGAGGGGTGGCCCAGTTTAATTGAGTGAAATGGCATGGAGGGGCAAATCATTTTGGTTCTGCTAGCTGATATTAAAGGACACGTTCATTCAGATCATGAGTACTAACACTGAATGAAAGCTTGATAGATTTCAAATATGGATTAGCCTATTAAACCTAGCTGAATGAGTTGGAGGATGCAGATATCTTAGGAACATGTATTGAATGAGATAGGAAGCTTGAACAGAGAAAACACTTTTCCCTGAAATGACATTGTTTTAACTTTATAATAACCCTGTAACAGTGTATTATTTCATTTTTGTGTGGAATGAAATTTCTTTCCCTTTTCTCCAGCATACGACAGTGCTTCCTTTCATCATCATTGAGATGAGAACCACACGTCATCTCTATCCCAGCAGGGTGTGTGGACTCTTGGCTGTGTGCTGCTTCTGTGTGGGATATGTTCTTTGGTAACTACCTTCACTGACTATCGCTATGCTGACACCAGTGGATGTTTGCGGATGAGTTAACAGAGTGTCAGGCCTTTCTGTAATACAGTATATTCAAGATTTTAATGTGTTTTTCCATAACAATATGGCCGAACGCTTCTTGATATGTTAAAAGGAGGGGCTAAAGTGAGCCGGAAGGATCTGGAACGGCATTCTGGCACCCCAAGTAACTCGGAGAGGGTAAAAATTGGCGCATGTTATATATTCTAGATAGACTCAAATCTGCATTACAGGACAGCATTTAGGGTCACTCTTAAAAAAAATGAAAATACAAGCTTTTGAGAATAAAGTTGTAAAAATTTGAGAATGAAGTTGTAACGCTGTGACAGAATGATGCATATCAGAGCAACGGAAATAAAGAAGTACTTGACAAATAAAGAAATTCTTCTGCCGTATCTGCATCACATTATTATTAGTATTAGAGCTTTGAAAGGACTCAGCAGGAAACACAAACTTGGAGGAAATCTGTGGCACAAAAGTTGTAACTCCAGTGTGCTCACTACAGCAGTCAAGCCCACAATGTGGAATGGTATATGAACTCACTGTAAGGCTTTATCACACACATGCATATACCATAATGCACTGGGGCTTGCCGCCGAGCGCATCATAGTTCCAGTCCTTATGGATCGCTCATTTTGATTATCATTATCATGGCCTTGATGATGGCCACTGAGATTTCTCCTTCAACACAAGAGACAATCATTTCACCAAATACTCAATCCTCATTTTAATATACAAATGTTGCGTTGATGTGCTTCATTTTGTCATAGGATTATGACTATTCTCAAAATATTGTTATTTTATTTTTTGCATGAGGTGTATACATGAACATTTTCTATTCTGATTCATCATTCGGATTATTAACGGATTATTAGGCAACATGTAAACGTAACTAATGAGAGGCGGGAATGTAAAGTCACTTCAAATCTAGTTGATTTTAGGAGGGCTGCTGATTTAACTGTCCATGTTTAGTTCAACTTGTAATGATGTATGCGCTAATCATCTTCAAACTAAGAAACATGGCAAACAGAAATGTTTGGCGGACAAGAACTTTTTTGCTAGAAAAGAATTTGTTCGCTTTTTGATTAAGTTAGCTGTCAAGTAATCTAGTAACACAAACTGGATGCTAGTTGAGCAAATATCGCTAGCAACATGAATTAAAATTAAAAAAAAAAACTCTTCCATGTTATCCCAATCGAAATGTCCCAGTTTATTTGCATCCTGTTATGATTTCTCTTTAAACAAAAATCTGTAAGCTGAGGTAGTGAGGAAGACTGTATAGAATTGTACCATCTTGTCAGTGAGGAATCTATTTTGAAAAATAAATTATAACATCTTGCTACTGAGAAATTTACTTCAACTACTAGCTATAGATTCTGTGGTTCATTTACCACTAACTGTAGAAGAAAGAAAATATTTGGGGAGTTTTTCAGTTGAGATATTTATAAAAAACAACAACAAAAAAGACACTGATTTAGACTATAGACTATATTTGGTAGAGGTGACATCAATGTTAGGATCTTAATTAGAGATATGTTTATATCAGCCCCCCGCCCTTTCCCTCACCAAAGACATTAAAGTGACTTCTTTCCTACTTTCCTTTACTGCAGACAATTGGCCTACATTT
>JAOUWY010000043.1:9686487-9698791 GCA_025728095.1 Prietella phreatophila
TGAAGATGTATAAAGTCCTATAGATGGAGTACAGAGCTATTGTGGATCCAGGTTTCACCACTACTATGTTCACACTCTTAATCAGTTGGCTTTGTGTACCAAGAGTTGTGTGCACTGGTATACTCAAGCTGTATCTCCTTTTCTGATTTGCTTAGCTAAAGCTAAGAAAATCGACTATATATAAAAGCTACTACTAATATGTTAAAACTTTGTGGTTGGTACTGAAATGTAAGTGCACTGTCCAAAGGGGATTGTTAACAGATGTTAAATAATAGGTATAGGACTGGTTGTTTTGTTCACCTGCCCCAAATGACTGCATTAATGGTGAACGCACCAGGGTCCGATTAAAATGGACTAAGTACTGCATATGTCTTTTTAAATGTCTTTTTTAAAATGATTCCTATTTCTGTAGGCTATATTTAACAGATGTGATGCATGAACAAAAACAACTGGTTTGTGACCACATACCTGAGAGACACATAAACTACTGTGTATGGCCAACAATTTGTGGACACCTGACCATAACCCCCAGATGTGGACTTTCCCCAAACTGTTGCCACAAATTTGTGAGCACACAATTGTAAAGGATGTCTTTGTATTCTGTCGCATTACAATTTCCCCAAACCTGTTCCAGCGAGGTCCATAAAGGCATGGTTTGCAAAGGTTGGTTTGGAAGATCTTGAGTGGCCTGCAAAGAGCCCTGATCTCAATCCCACCTAACTGAAACTTTGGTATAAACTGGAATGGTGACTGCACTAAAAGCCTCCTCATCCGACATCAGTGCCTGACCTCACTAATGATCTTGTGGCCGATTGGGCAAATCCCCATAGCCACATTTAAAAATCTAGTGGAAAGGGGTTCTGTCCACAAACCTGTGGCCATAATCAATTTACAGTGGAACACAGGAAGTTATTCCACTTTTTTACATAATCAGTAGAATGATGTCCAGATGTCCTGTTGTCTGGGAAGTGGTAACTCGGTGGGTAAGATGTTGGATTACTGATCGGAAGGTCTACTGATCCCTGTACCAACACTGCTGGGCTTTTGGGCAAAGCCCTTAACCCTCAACTGCTCAGTTGTATACATGATATTGGTACAATTGGCTCTGGATAAGGGCCAATTGTACCAATTCATGTACAAATCCAATTCAAGTACAAATGTACAAATTCAAGGGTGGTAACAATGTTACCACCAGTTAAGGGTCAGAACAATTGGCTGCTGCAGATGCAAACCAGACAAAGCTCTGGAAAGACTGGGAATAAATGTTGCTGCATGAGTTAATACAGTTCTTTGTGGTGGAAGACTTTATTTTAAGTCTTAAGATATTAAGATAATATAATTAATCTTAAGATATTAATTAAGAGGTATTTTTTTCATGGCTGTAGTCAGGAAATTTCTAGTAGCAACTCATCACCTATATGCAGACTTCCTACATCCAACTGGGATGTTGGTGGCAACAAATCCACTAACGAAACTGGGAATGTTGAACTTCAGACCATTCAGAGGGGGCTGAATGCTTAGCATCTTTTGGGCCATATAACAGCAGTATGTATCAAGTTGAGGTAAGAGGATGAACACACACCCTGTGGTGTTTTACAGCAACCACTAATGGGTCATAATGCAAGCAATGTTGAGATGGGCAAGCAACCTCTGAATGTTGCAGATGCACACCTTCGTTCTTTAAGCTCGGCCTACTTACCAGGCTCATACAGTCAGTGCATATGCTGTCTTGCAACAGTCCTGTGCCAGGGATTGGAAAATTGAGAAAAGGAATTCAGCTAATTTGGAATGCGTCCAGCAAATAAGAATGAGCGGCTTGCAAAAAGACAGACAACTTAGTGTGTAGTGTGATTCATGGATAGGGCTTGAATCCATCTACAGATGTATGCACTGCTTCCACTGGGGTGGAAGACACTGCAGCACATCTGACACACTATGCAACTAGGGATGTTCAGAGCCCATTTTGACAATGGTTCCACCATTTTTTTTCATATTCTCCTTAATTTGGCATTTGGCCCCACCTACCAGCTGACAGCCCCATTACACAACAGCTACTGACCAGGGGCAAACACCGCTTCCTCTGAGATATGTGACGTCAACCTACACAACTTTTTGAACTGCTGATCATGCTGCATCACAGGGCAGTTTAACATACTCTGTGGAAAGTGACCTTTGCCCTCCTCCAGATATGTGAGCTCACAGACACCCATGATTGGCTACCATCACTCTGATTGACAGGCGAGAGAGAATAATTCCATTCCTCCCATCCTATAAAGTACAGTCAATTTTGCTGTCATGCCTTCCAGCTATGGATGGCTGTTGCCTTATCAGTTTTCAAACTCACAATCTCTCAATGATTAGGTGAACAATTTTACGTTATGCAACTCTGGATCTGGTTCCAGCCATTATCAGTGATACTGACAGGGTCTCCATGCCTGCTACCTGTTTGTTTATCCTCCGGTCAATCTGTTTCTATTCCATTGTATTTCTCTCTTTTATTCCCACCCATCATTAACAGAGAAGTACGTAAAAGGGTATATGTCTTTAGTATCTCTGTATCCTCTTCTTATATGCTAATATATGTTGAGCACTAATGCATAACGACAAACTAGCAATCTATTGGCTATTTGTTATATGGTCTTCAAGAGTGAATGCCTTCTTTTATAGCAAATGTTCTTTGTGATCTACTGTGCACATTGTACCATACCCACTTTTCTCTGTCTGTCTCTCTCTTCTAGGTAATGCTGGCTGAGATGAAGGGAACGGATGAGTTATTTGCTATAAAGATTCTGAAGAAAGATGTGGTGATTCAGGACGATGATGTGGAGTGTACCATGGTGGAGAAGAGGGTGTTAGCACTTTCAGGAAAACCTCCTTTCCTCACACAGCTGCATTCCTGCTTCCAGACCATGGTACAGACACACACACAAACACCCGCACACAGACATACACAAATACACACATTCTGTCTTCAGAATGTCTTCATTTCTTATTAGGATGGTGTCTATACAATTAAGAGATGAGCATACACAAACATATACAAACGTACACACATACATGCACTCATACACTCCTCTGTATTCCATGTCACGCTTTTTTTTTAACTCACAGCACATGACCTAAAACACACATGAACACACATAAGAACACACACACACACACACACAATGTAAATAACAGAAAGGGAGGCCAGCATGTCAGACAAATCTTTGGGTGCAGTGGAGCAGCAGTGGATCCGACAGCATGCTGAACAGACGTACACACACACATACAGAGAGCGCGAGTGAGGCATTAGAGAGAGAGAGACGTTAGAGAGAAAAGCGGCATTATATTTTCTTCAGTAACTGCGTTATCCTTGTCAGAGTCGCTTCCAAATCTAGGAACACAGGGCACATTAGACCCCAGTCTATTGCAGTGTATCACACATACACACACACACACACACACACACACACACACACACTTTATTTAGTGTAAGCAATCCACCAACCGACATTTTCATAGCTAGATAACACAATGATTCAGCTGGCTCCTCTCACAGAAGCAGAGCAGAGGCTCAACTGAGCCTCCCCTGGACCGCCAAACTTGGCATACTATCCTAAAGCCAGCAACTTGTGGACGTTAACTCACTCATTCCAGTACTGCAGTCCTTGCATTTCCAAGTTAATCCTGCAAAACTGTTGAAGTTTAATAGACAAGACAAAAACTAATTCTCTTATTTGTTCTGCATGCAGAATAAAGTTGCAAAATTAAATGTTTTTTATTTTTTTGTACATAGTGCAGCAGAAGATAAACTGTAATACTTAAAGATAGGCAAGGAGGAGGCGAGAACCGGCTAAATATAAACATATTGTTTACTAACAAACAGAACTTAAACAGAACATAAAACACACAAACACATCTCCAACACAAAGCGCACGTCCAACACAGACACACTGTCATCTAGTCATCAGAGAGCTGGGAAGCGATCTCCCACAATGCTGGGCGATGGCACTGAACTTCCTGCCGGATGGCTACAGCTCCTCCCCTTTTCAGCAGATGGCAGCCGCACCTCCACCAACCCAGGGGATGGCAGCGACTCCTCCGTCCTCCCCAGCAACTGTTCCAGCACCATGCTTCCTTTGTGCCAGAATCTTCCCATAGCGATGAGGTCTCTCAGACAACACGTCCCTCCTCTTTGCTGGGTTTCGGCACCAATGTAAACATTTAAAGATGGGCAAGAAGGAGGCAGGAACCGGCTGAACAGAAACCTAACGTTTAATGATCAACAGAACTCAAGCAGAATGTAAAACACACAAACATAACTCCAACACATAGCACACGTGCGTCTCTGTCCCCCTCTGGCACTTCCAGATGCTCCTTTATTGCTTGTATATCGTCTCATATACAATCTCAAACAATCTCTACCCTCACTATTTCTCCCAAGGATCACTGCCTGTCTCTTGTTCTTAGTGATCTCAGTCCCTTCCCCTCATTATTGATGGTTGTGGCTCTTCTCTCTTCTTTTCTTAAGGATTGTAGCCCCTCACTGTAAATTTTGCCAGCTCTATGTGTCTCTATCAAGATTTGCAACCCTTTCCTTCCTCTTTTAAAGAGTTGTTTATCTCTGCCAAGGATCATGCTTCTTCCATCTCTGTCAATGTTTGCAAACTCAAAGTCAAACGTCAAAATGTTGCTTTATTGGCATGTAATATATTAACATATGTATTGCTAAAGGTTGGGTACAGATAAACTACAGAAAAAATATTATACTCTGAATATATGTATACTTATATATATACTTGTATATTAAATATACAATCGCACACACACACACACACACACACACATATACCTACTTCTACACATATATATGTACACACATACATACACCAATTTATCACAACCCCTCCCTCACACATTCTGTGCCTCCCATTTTTTATTTGAATCTCTTTTCCTGTTTATCCCAATCCCTCCTATTAGACATTCCAACCCTTTCTCCGATTCAACCCAACTCCCTTTCCTCACACATTCCATTCCTGCCATATTAATTCTGATAATCTTTCCAATTCATCCCAACAATTCCTTCCCTCACACTTCCCAACTCGTATTTAATTCCAGGTTTTCAGTGCCAGCCAGAGGTGAAAGTGGTCCCCTGCTGAGCCTCAGCTGCTTTCAATGTTTGCCACCAAGCCCTGTATAAGGGAGTGTTTCCTTACCTCTGGTGCCTCAGGCTTGCTCACAAGCGGTTAAAGCACTTTTTATCAGTAGGATCTTCCTGGGACAAATTTGTTATGGAAGCAGTATAAAAGCAACTTTTTCCTCTGTTGTGTGTATAGGATCGGCTGTACTTTGTAATGGAATACATTAATGGAGGAGATCTGATGTACCAGATCCAGCAGGTCGGAAAGTTCAAGGAGCCACATGCAGTGTGAGTACTGGCCCTACACTCTCACGTTGAGCTTTTGAGATTTTACACTCTCACTTTTAGTTTATAGTTTTTGAGCACTCTTTTTTTGCTGCCTTCAAGTCTTGTTGGACATATCATAATAATGAGATAATTACACAAGAACACCACAATTCCCTAATTACTTTTCATAAGCTGAAATTTTTCTTCTTCTTCTTCTTCTTCTTCTACTACTTATTATTATTATTATTATTTTGTAGGTTGAGTGCATAATTTTATTGTGTATGTAAGGTAGCATTAGATTTCTGTTAGCATGCTTTTAGCCTTCAATAAGCTTTGTGTTAGCACACCCTTAGCCTTTCAATATCACATTCTTAGGACTCATCTCAATCTTCTGTTTACACCCTGTTAGGTTTTTTATTAGCACTCTGTTAGCTTCTTTTTACTCTTTCAATAGGCTTGCATTAACAGTCCATTAACAGCTTCCACTGATATGCAGCGCTATGCACACCAAGAAACCTATAATGGTGTATGTCATTTAGTTTTAGGAGCAGAAGAATTTATCCTGGCGCTGATAGAAAGTGTTTAGACCTGGGTTATTAGAGTGATTGTGAAAAGATGTGTTTTGTGAGTTATCTGAGTATTTACTATCTGCGTAGGTGGGGATAGTGTTTTTGTGTGTTTGTTCTTAGTGGTTGAAGCATTGGAATTGTTATAAAGCACATGCATTATGGTTTTTAAACGTGCCTAATTTTGTTTCAGAGGTCTCATACAATAGATTTACATGCATCCAGTCAAAAAACATTTTAATGTGCTCATAATTTAAATTGCAGCATTACCTTTTTCCACCCAGCGTCACCAATGACTCGTTCAATGATCAGGTTCTAAAGGATTCATTCTAAACTCCTCCTTTTAGAGAGCATACTCTGCTCTGATTGGTCAGATGTCCCAGTCTGTTGTGATTGGTCTACCGCTGTGAGCATGCAGCCAATGAAGATCAGAGGCGGGGCTTTTTGTTGCAAACCTACGT
Organism: Prietella phreatophila; assembly: GCA_025728095.1. NCBI lineage: Eukaryota > Metazoa > Chordata > Actinopteri > Siluriformes > Ictaluridae > Prietella > Prietella phreatophila. The sequence goes on from JAOUWY010000043.1 coordinate 9,692,904, forward strand.
AGGTTAGTACAGGATGTAAGTCTGGAATGACTAACGACTGGTTCAGCTGTTCAGAATCGGTTCCTTCTTTTGGGAGTCAATAAATCTGCTTGTTGTGCGCTTTTTACATTCACAAACTGCTCTATAACGCACTACATGAATGTTTGAAAAACCATAATAGGTCCACTATAAATCCAGTTTTCTCCCAAATTTATTGTATATTTTCGACCTTTATCCAGGTCCCCAACACACAATAGTATGGGTTAGGGGTAGTGTGCTTTCTCTGTAGGTATATGAATCCATCACATCCTGAATTGTCAAACTTATGAAAAGGGAGAGAGCAACACAAGACCTTTTATCCCACATTTACAGTGGTGTTTTCTCAGACTCATAGCCATGGTCATCTGTTGCATCATCAAAAATTTTCCCAACAACAGAGCAAACTTGTCAGGAGCAAGATTTTGTAAATTTATAGGAGGAAGCCATATGAAGAATGCCATGTACTGAGCCTACCTTGGTTGTTAGTATTCCAACACTGCTTCCTGTTACTATTCCATTAGCATGGTAGTAGCCTGTTAGCCTCCTGTTATGATTACTTAAGAAAAACTTAAGGATAACTTAACTTAGTGCTACTGCAATAGAGGAGAGAGACACCAAGGACAGAGACAGAGACACAACAGGAGTGAGAGAAGAAGTAGACAGAAGACATCTAAAGAGAGCATATATTATAGTCAGAGTCCGTGACTGCGATATTTAGGAACAGTGTAAATCATGCATACTTTAGTCATGGCAGAACTAATTTAAGTGAGCCACTTAGAAAGAAGTGGTCCGAATGGCCATTAAAAAATTAAATATAAACTAATTGTTAAATTAATTGTCTGCTTTGACTCAATACCATTCTACTTTTTGAAGACAATTTCCAATGACCTCACATTAAATGTGTGGGTGGTGAATTTCTACCAAGTAGTCTGGTTCTTTCTATATTAAGATTTGTTTATCCCAAATATTATTCCATTTTTGTCCAAGACCCTAGAACCTGCAGTTCTCACTTATCTTTATATCTTCCACTAAATGACCCTGGGATGCCAACTGTTCTAGATACTTGCCTTTGTGGAGATTGTCTTAAGAGTCATCCCAGTTTTCTACATACAAAGCAAAATAATAATGCTGTACAAAATGTCCACTGTCCTCATCCTTCTCTAGGTCAGTTCTTGGTCCACTGTTTTCACTACCAAATTACTTGGCTCAGTGATCAGCTATTTTATCAGTGCTACTCTGATTACTCACAGCTTTACCTCTCTTGTTTCCTTACCTGGTTTTTAACCATTTGAAGTGCTCTCATTTAATCTCCTACTGAGGCTTCCTGTTTCAGCAAGAATCAAATTCAAAACACATTTCTTCCAGGCGTCCAAAAGTGTGTTTAAAAAAAAAAAACCTAAATTCCCTAGTTTACAACTACACATATACAGGCCAACTTAGTTCATCAGTTGTCTGGCAAGACCATCTCTAACTTTCATGCATGCTTGAAATGCAAACACTGGCTGCTTCAGTGTCCTGGCTCCTCAATGGTGGAATGAGATTCCCTCACCATGTTGAAAAAGATTTTTATTTTCAAACAGTATTTAGGATAACACATTTTTTACAGTTATGGAGTTTAGGAGTTATGTTTGTGTACAATGCAAATACCTTGCATTGATTTTCTTTTGTATTACTTTTTTTTAAATGTATTTGTTCCTTAATAATTGACTTTTGTATTATTCTACTTGGTTTTCTGAATTTTGTAAGCAATTAGGCATGAAAAAGGTAGATAGAATCAGATAGACAAAACCAGGTGCTTGAGACAATGTCACACAAGAAAAAAAGTCCAAAAGTCGGAATCACACTCAATACTTTGCCCTGTGCCACAAGCAGCACTTAGGTCTGCAGTTACAACTGAGGTCTGTATACTGATATATTCAGTTTCAGTATTAACTCCTCATTATTCCTCCTTAACTCTACTCTGAATATGGTCCCCCCTGTGTTTCTCATTTTCTCTGTCTCTCCCTCTGTGTGCTTGATTTCTCTGTCTCATTCTCTCTATGCCTCTGTTGTTCTGTCTCTCTTTCTCCCTTACTGTTGCAGAGCACGCTCTTCCATGCTCTTCTTCATCAGCGTCTTTCTGACATTCTCCTCATTTCTCTGTCTTGCTTTTGAAGTTGTGCAGAGACAGAAACTGAGGGAAGGACAAAGAAAGAGAGAATAGATATATTCAGACCCCTACAGTGCTGCTCTAGCTGCCTCTGCAGAACGACCTTCAGTTAATGAGGACACACACACACACACACACACACACACACACACTAATCTCTCTAGGTAGGTTTCTATCTAAACATGTGAAGCGAATTTCTGAGAAGAGGTGTAACACATACTATGACACATACTAATATACTACACATCACAATACACTAGCACATCACATTTTGGATTATAGTTTGACAGGTACTGAGACCCCCTAGTTCCAACCAGATTAAAGCTAAATATGTATATAAATGTGTTGCTATTTTCAAATCATTCATTTAAAAGTAAGTTAAACATATTCTTTGTGTATTGAAACTGAGGTATAACTGAGCTAACATTAACACATTTAGCCAAGCAAAGACTCCGACCATTGATGCTTTGGTAAACTACTGAGAAAAAGACGCAATATGTCATGTTGAACATTGCAAAACTCCTAGCATCTGTCAGTAACCAAACAGTGTTTTGCCATTTTGTTAGTTAACATCACATCATAACTTTGAGATGTCAGAACATTTTACCTTACAATGCCTTGAATACCAAAAACTCATAGTATAAGCATTAAAGCATGTTTACAAAACAGTACAATGTAGGTCTCTTCTCTGATACATATCGTTTAGAATTATGGGGTTTCAGTCATGTGTTGATAATTTGCTATAAAACTTGTGAACTGTTAAATGCAGGTACGATAAGAAACGTTGTATGACAACGTTTTTTTGTATGAAAAAAGTTTCTTTTTTTTTATAACTTTTGGTATGACAAATTAAAAGTGCGGCTTTGACGTAAATCACCCCTAAGCTCTGTCACACTTTGCAGACATTGATCAAGTACTATGCCAAATTAATGTATTGTGAAAGTCAGTCCATTGTTTACAGAAGCTCTGTATCAAATGACATGTAGACAAGCTGTAGACAGAAATTAGGTAATCCGACTTTTTATTTCACTGTGAAATTTTTTTTTTGTTTCACTTTGTTTTAAACTGAATGCTACTAAGTGAACAGTTAATGTATAAAGACCATAGTCTTGGGCCATAGTCATAGTTGAGTTATACACACAGAGTGAGGAATTAATACCAAAATTGTGCATATCACTATTCAGAACTAAGACAAAACTACAGACTTTTCAAGTAGTTATGTAAGAGCTATGCATATGGAATGGAGTTTGCTTAAAACAGAGGCATTTGTCAGTTATGTGCAATTCTGATCTTGAATATAAGCACATATTTCTTGCTTGACCTTGTCTCAAGTAAGAAGTCCAGCACACACATTATGGTTTTATGACCTCATTAGTGTCTCATGGCTTCATTAAGTTTGGTGCACAGTTAAAAAACTGCACAATCTAAAAAACTGAAATGCAAAATTATAAAATGTGGGGGAACAGTGGCTTAGTGGTTAGCATGTTTACCTTGGACTTCCAGGGATGGGGTTTTATACCTGACTCTGCCCTGTGTATGTGAAGTTTGCATGTTCTCCCCATGCTTCGGGAGTTTCCTCCCCTAGTCTAAAGACATGCTTTGTAGGCTGATTAGCATTTCCAAATTGTCCGTAGTGTGTGAATGAGTGTGTAAGTGTGTGTGCAATTGTTCCTTGCGATGGGTTGGCACCCATCCAGGGTGTCCCCCGCCTCATGCCCCGAGTCCACTGGGATGATCTCCAGGCTCCCCTGTGACCCTGTGTAGGATTGTCATGATTTCCCCTTTAGCTAGCGCTGTAGCATGCAGCGTGATCGGAAACCCGAAACACAAGCTAAAAGTTTTCAGTGACAGTGACTTTGTATACTTTTGACACGTGTTTTGTTATGGTTTTTCCTGTCCGCCCCTGTATTGTCATTGATTGTTTCCCATATGTGTCATCATTAATCTCAGCTGTTTTGTGTTTCACCTTTGATTACGTTATTATGTTATTTTAACCCTAAAAATCTATTGCGAAGAATTACGTGAGTTTTCTGAATACCAAGCGTTTGTTTCTCGGTTCATGTGTTATTGTTTTGATGTTGTTCTCGCGCTCGTTCTCAATTCCTGTTTTGCCTAGTTTGTGCCTGTTTGCATTGCCTGTTTTTGAGCATGTTATTGTCTCATGATTTGTATTTGTCAGCCTGCCTCTCTTTAATAAAAGCTCTTATCTGCACCTGTATCCATCCTAACCTCCATTACGTGAATTACGTGACAAGGATAAGCAGTACAGAAAATGGATGGATGGATGATAAAATGTGCTGAATAAAGTGCTATTTTATATATGATGGGGGTGATAATTACAACTAGATCTATTTATGTATCAGTATATTGGCAAGAAACTGTATTCCTATTAGATTTTTTATTTCAATGCTTGGCATATTTGTTTAATTTTTAAATTTCCATTTATATTTCCATCCATCGACTTTGCAGGCTGAACTTGGTTGGCTGTGTCCGCAGACTCAGGTGTACGTAGAGCTTGGTTGACTGTGTCGTCAGTCTCACACATGAGGAGAACTCGGTTGGTTGTGTCGTCAGTCTCAGGCATGAGCAGAACTTAGCTGTCCATGTCAGGAGACTTGGACATGAGCAAGACTTGGTTGTCCATGTCAGCAGATTCGGGTGTGAGCAGTTCTTGGTTGTCAATATCAGCAGCCTCAGCCGTGAGCAGAACTTGGTTGTTTGTGTCAGTAGTCTCGGGTGTAAGCAGAACCTGGTTGGTCATGACATCGGTTTCAGGCATAAGGAGAACTTGGTTGGTCATGTTAACCAACTCTGATGAGAGCATAAGTTGGTTGGTCGTGACATCAGTTTAAGGCATGAGCAGAACCTGGTTGGTTATGACGTTGGTTTCAGGCATAGGGAGAACTTGGTTGGTCATGTTAACAGAATCTGGCGTGACCATAACTTTGTTGGTCGTGATATCGGTCTCAGACTGGAACATGGTGTGGAAGGTCACATCGTTGATCTCAGACTGGAACGTGGCGTGGGAAGTCACTTCGTCAACCTCACACAGAAACTTGACTTTAGAGGCCCTTCTTTTGATCTCAGACAGGAACTCAGCTTGGGAGGCCGTCTCTTTGACCTCTAACAGGAAATCAGCTTGAGAGGTCATCTCTTCGATCTCTGACAGGAACTTGGCTTGAGAGGTCATCTCATTGACCTCTGACAGGAACTGTGCTTGAGAGGTCGTCTCCTCGACCTCGGACAAGAACTGGGCTTGAGAGGTTATCTCTTCGATCTCGGACAGGAACTTGGCTTGAGAGGTCGTCTCTTCGACCTCGGACAGGAACTGGGCTTGAGAGGTCATCTCTTCGACCTCGGACAGGAATTGTGCTTGATTGATTGTCTCTTTGACCTCGGACATGAACTTGACTTGCGAGACTGTCTCGGAACGGAACTTTGCTTGGGAGGTCGTCTCTTCGACCTCAGACAGGAACATGGCTTGGAAGGTCACTTTGTTGACCTCTACCAGGAACTTGACTTTATGCTGGAGCTCTGGAAATGAGGTCGCCATGTTGACCTCTGACTGGGGCTCTGCAGTAGAAACCAACTTGTGGATCTCAGGCTGTAGCTCGGGAGCAGAGCTCGCCACGTTGACCTCTGGCTGGAGCACTGTATATGAGAGCACCTCATGGTTCTCATACTGGAGCTCTAGGGAGGAGGTCGCCACATTGAACTCCAG
>JAOUWY010000043.1:9875774-9892615 GCA_025728095.1 Prietella phreatophila
GAGTCGGGTTCCTCTCAAGGTTTCTTCCTCTTAAAACATCTTAGGGAGTTTTTCCTTGCCACCGTCGCCACTCAGTGACTTGCTCAGTTGGGATGAATTCACACCTTTAATATCTGTATACCATGTTGATATTTCTGAAAAGCTGCTTTGAGACAATATCTATTGTAAAAACCACTATACAAATAAAATTGAATTGAATTGAACTGAATTTTAACCAGTGTAGAAATATTTAATTTACTTTTTAACCTTGCCTAGACTTTCTGCTGAGATCACATTAAGTTTAAACAACTCAGCTGTAAAACAGTCTCTCAAAACATTTACATTTAGCAGACGCTTTTATCTTAAGCAACTTACAAATGAGGAAATACAAGGATGTATTCCCACCTCCTTCTGTCTACTGCTGTCATGAATGTATTTCTTAGTTCAGTAAGGGCACTTGCCTCTCATTTTCTCTCTACTGTCTGGTTTCTCGTTTGCTTTAACTCTCCAACTTTTCCACATCTCCTGCCCAACTAGCGAGCAGATAGCTACCTGCCAATAGAATGGTTGAGTGGTTGTCTATTTGCATACCATGCATTGTTCACTGAGACTGCTAAATTACCTGGATTTCCCCTAATACACAGCTATAGTCAATTTCCCTACAGACAGTGGACCCCTTGTTCTTATCAATAGGGTTGGAGGAGGGAGACCCAAGACTTTTCTTATGGGTCAGTTGGGGTGGAGACCCATTGGATAGAGGTTGTCTGATGGCATGTTTCCCATTTGTGTACGATCATAAAACCTCAACCACTGGGAACTGAAAATGGTCCATCTGGGCTTCACTTTCTTGATTTTTCATCTACGCCTTCTTACTAAAATAAAACCCTTTTTATCTTTGTGTTACATTCAATCAGTGATTTATGCTTTTGTAACATATTGCTTAGATTATTGCAAGTCGCTTTACTACGGTGTCTCTCAGTCTTCCCTCTCCCATTTACAGTTGGTGCAAAATGCAGCTGCCAGACTTCTCATGGGTACTTGTAAATACAAGCCCGTTATGCCTATCTTAATTAGTTTACATTGGAAGAAAGTGCTATCCACCCTCTTCTGCATACATTAGGTAACAGACCCCCATGATTGGGCAGTGTCGCTGTGATTCTCCAAATTATCTCTGGTATTGGGGACATGGCATGTCCTTACAGGGCAACCTCACGCACCTTTGGATCACTCTGCAGCTACTGTAGCAGGAGTCCATCACAGCAGTCAAAATAACAATCCCCTAAAGGAAAACAAAGGCACATGGAATGTGCAAAATCTGATAAACAAATTCAAGGCAGACAGAAGAGTAAGGAAAACTGCACTAGTGAAAGAACTGACATGCAAAAATTTGGACATCGTCTCTCAGTAAAACATGTCTAGCTCTCAAGGGCCAGCTGACAGAGCTCAGCAGTGGGTACACCTTCTGGTGGAACTTGAAGAGGGTGGCCTTTGAATGTTGTGTCCTTGGAATCCTGCACATTAATTTAAATAATGCCTGCTGCAGAGTACAAAAGAGCAAGCTGATAGTCTGGATAAGTTTTAATACTGACAGGAGACAAACACACATCTTGACCCACAGAAAGTCCCCTACAGTAAGAGAAACAGAAAATATTTGACTGCAGTGAGGACTCATCTCATACCTCAACTCATGCTCCTCTTGATGCCCCCAAAATAGATGAGCACACCTAGTGCTTAGCCAGCCCAAAGACGGCTGCTTAAAGCAATAAAACCAATTAATAAACATACGCACAAAAAAACAAACAGAACATTCAAAGAACAGAGCATTCATGCTTGAAAACTGCCCTGATGTACAACTAGAAATACTGAATCAATTTAGAGATCAATTTAGTCGTGCACAATACCACCCTAAAGTCATTTGCACTTACATTGCAGTTCTACTCAACCAAGGCTTACAAGTATGTCATGGAGACATTTAACACGGGGTTGCCTTACCTGGCCAGAAGTGAGCATCCATCCATCCATCCATCTTCTACCACTTACTCCTTGTTCACGGTCGCGGGAACCTGAAGCCTATCCCAGGGATCATCGGGCACCCATTCATACACTACAGACTTTAGACACGCCAATCAGCCTACCATGCATGTCTTTGGACTGAGGAAACCCCCGCAGCACGGGGAGAACATGCAAACACATGGCCCCGGCAGGACTCGAACCCTGGAGGTGTGAGGCGAACATGCTAACCATCACCGTGAGCCCTATAGTGAACATGTTAAAAAAAATTGACATAACTTTCTAACTGTTTACACAGAACCAAGTGTCATATCTATGGAATCCTTGGGAAAAGACGAACGAAACATAAATCTCTGATTTCATTTCTACAGTCTTGGACTTTTTGTAAAACTTAGTTTTGTGAACTAGTCCTAGGTTTTTTGTCCGATCTGGACCAACCCAGTGCCAAATGATTTTATGGAGTCTCAACATCCAAAGTCATCTAAAAAAGTACGAACTTTCGACTTGAGGTAGCTATGGTATGCGAAAACACAGGAAGTAGGTGTGGCCACTTTTATGTAAATGGCTATAACTCTTAAATGAAATGAGATATCTTCACCAAATTTGGCATACTTATGTTGGAGTCTTATGAATCTATGGTGGCCCAGAAAAGTTGGCACAGTTTTGCCACATGGTGGCACTGTAATACAGAAAATACATGAAATTGGCTGTAACTATGGAACCATCGATCCAATTGATTTTTGCAAACTAGTCATAGGTTTTTTGCTCAACATGAGTTTGATGCATGCAACATGTCCCAAATAGTTGGGACAGGAGCAATTTAGGACTAATAGTGAAAAGTTGAAATAAGAAGGTGATGTGAAACAGGTGAGGCAATCGTCTAATCATAGTATATATGGAGCAACCAAAAAAAGGCTTAGTCCTTCAAGAGGAAGGATTCGTTGAGGCTGCCCCAACTTTGGAGTGTGTTGCAATCAGATTTGTAATTAGTATGTTTTCAAAAATAAATTTAATTCACAAAGTAAAATATTATATAATGTGTTAATAATGATTTCAATATAGTACTGGGTGAACTGAATTTTCAAATGACTAATTTTGTTTGCTTTTTCACATTTTCATAGTGTCTCAACTTTTAGGGTATTGGGGTTATACATGGCAATGTTATTCCCTAATGGCAGTGGTCTCTTTCAGCAGGAAAATGCGCCCTGTTACACTGCAAAAATTGTTCAGGAATGGTTTGAGAAATATGACAAAGTTCAAGGTGTTGACCTGGCCTCCAAACTGCCCAGATCTCAATCCAATCGAGAATCTATGGGATGTGCCGGACAAACAAGACGAATCCATGGATGCCCCACCCTGCAACGTACAGGACTCAAAGGATCTGCTGCTAATGTTTTGGTGCCAGATACCACAACACACTTTCAGAGGTCTCGTGGAATCCATGCCAGGGCTGTTTTGTCATCACAAGGGGGACCTACACAATATTAGGCAGGTTTTAAAATACTTCTTTCCATATGTGACAGCTGATATTCTTTCTAACAGTGTTACTCTGCTAGTAAGCCAATATAACAATGAATGCAGTGTATAAGAAACTTAATGGGTATTCATACCAACATGGCTGGGTTAAGAACAAACTAACAATTTTTTATTTTTTTGCCAACAGTGGTGCTGTGGTCACAACCTGGAATGAATGGGTATAGGACAATAAAATGTATGAAAAAAAAGATGAATAGTTTAAAAGTCTACAAGGTTGACCAACAAGCTGATGTGTCTAAAAGTGTCCAGTAGGTATACATGTATGAAAATATTCTGGTCCACCACACATGGTCAAATCAGTGCCAGCTGTAGAGAGCAGTCCATTACCCAAATATCCAATCAGTGGTGGTTTTTGTATTGACTGATCAAGTGGAGGGGGGCAGCAGATGGACTAAAATCAGTATTTGTGTGTCCATCAAGTGCCCAGGTCCCTGTTTTTGGACTTAAATTTATTTGCAATTTTACTTTACCCTTGATTATTTTTTCAGCAACTTACATTTGTAATTCCTCCAGTTTGTGTCACTTTTTTTTGTGATCCCTCATCACAATATACACGTACACCAAGCATCAACAAGGCTGTTAGGCCTCCTTTACATGACCGAATACTTCGCCTATAACATGGAAGCAGCAGGAAAGCAGAGGAGACATCATGCCAAGGGAGCAAGGAACACCCTACCAAGACTCAACTCTATCAAGCTTCCTAAATGGGTTGCCATGGATCCCCCAGAGGCGTACGATGGATTTTTTTGGCTACCCTGAGTATTTTCTGTTTGACTGTCAATTAAATTTATATATTTTTTAAATCCAAGGATCTTCACAATGTAACTCAGTCTGTGGGACTATTAATAAAGGAGTTTGGAAGTCCAGGGTACACCCCCAACCTGGATGAGTTTTTGGAGAGGGCCAGTCTCATGAATGAACTTGCGAGGCAGTTCACAACCTAATACATGACGAACTCCTTTTCAGAGCCACAACTTGAGACCCACGAGGTGTTCTCACCAGCCAAGCCACCCTGAGACCCATGATGTGGAGAGCCCCAGTCAGGGGTCATCGTAGCTACCTCCTCAACAGAGCTCCAGCAGGAGACCCATGAGGTTGTCTCAGCTCCAGCATAAAGTCAAGTTCCTGCTAGAGGCCGATGAGGCGGGCCTCCAATGCCAAGTCCCCGACTGAGGTTGACAAAGTGTCCTCCGGCAACATGGACAACCAAGTCCTGCTCATGCCCGAGACTGACAACATGTACAACAAAGTTCAGCCTGCAAGGTCGATGGAGAACAACGCTCAGCCTCTATGCATGACTGAGGATACCGCTTAGCATCCCTACACAGCTGAGGAATTTTCTCTGTCTCCTGTTGCAGCCAAGAGCTCCACTTTGCTTACCTACTCCGCCTTGGATGCCACTAGACAAGGGTTCTATACATCGCTCCACTTTCCTGCTCAGCTGAGGACGTTGCTTCGCTCTGTGCGCCGATGAATAAGTCGCTCCACACTCAAGAAAGGCCAATGAGATGGCCCACCAAGTCAAGCCCCGCTCTAAAGCTGACAACTTGATTAGCCTGGGTCTCGCCTAACGACCCCTACGAACCAGGCCCAGATTCATGTCTGCTCCTTGAGGAACCTGCTACTTGTTGGAAAATGCCTGCATTGAAACCTGAGAGGCTGTGTGAACATTTTGCACAGAGGGCCAGGCCCACCAGTTTAGCTTGTGTATTTTTTCTTGGGGGAGTGACTTTTGGCCTTACCTTGTTTGGACTGTTTGCTTGATCACCTGACCTCTGTCGGTCTTTGTTTATTGATTTCTGCCTGATCCTTTGGACTTGTACTTCTTGTATTAAACTACCCAACCTGCACTTGCTTCCCTCTGAAGCTCCAGCCAGTGGTCCTATACGCGACACCATGCAAATAGTCACATAACTAGTTAATTGAATGCGAGTGTTCTGGTTAGACAGTGTTGGTGCTTGTAAGCGGTTACCTGCTACAAGAACCGGCCTTTCAATTGTTTTGTATTAACCGTCTATTAACCATTAATTCCAGCTGGTTTGTTAGGTCGTTGTGTGTACGTGATTCTGTGGTTGCTTGTCAGCACAGATTTTGATTTCAATCTAACAAGTCAGTAAAAGAAACTATTTACTGCTGCATCAACATAAGATTCAACCACTGATTAGGGAAAGAAAAATGTTTAAAAACAGAATTCGAACACAGTGTTATGAAATGCAAAGAAAAGCGCGACACCATTCCATGTTGGACTTATTTATTTATTGCGGGTTGTACCCGGGTTTATACAGCTTTGCATTCTGATATTAAGATCAGAAAATTACAAACAGTTAATCAGTCTACAAGTAGAGGCAACAACAAGAAAAAAAAATAGAGCTAAAAACCTACTCTACAGATTTATTCCACTTAAACCGGGCAGTAAAATCAAAAACCAAGCAACAAAGAGAAAATAAAAACAGCATTAGAGGAAACATTCATCACTACAAGAGTCTCTACCTTGTGTTCTCGTTATTATTCATCGACTAAATATTGTTAATAATGACCGTTACAAATAAGGATTGTCCTTCAAAAAAGTGCAGTTTCCCCCAAACTAAAACACATTGATGCTAAAGACGACTGCAGGAAAGCTGAGGAGACCTCCTGCTCACTCATGTCATTTCTGCGACGTTTTTAAATCTTTGTATTTTTCAAAAACAGTCCTAGTGAAGCAGTGTGCATATCGAGGATGCGCGCATTGTGTGAGCATAAAACCAGAATGGTGTATTTTCAGTTTAAAAACTTTTTTTAAAAATTTTTTTTACATTTTTGCTGCTGAGGAGTGTCATGAAGTCGCTGAATTAATATTTAACAGTAACAATAACACTAATAATGCTCCAAACTCTGCTACAACTGGCCCACTTTATTTTTGGAGAAGAAAACACAAAAAATGGATGTCAGTCATGGCACGTGCGTTTGAAGGATTTTATTAATTTTAAAAAAGCCTTAAATTCCACTTGGGATTATTATATTTTATTTATTATTAAGCATAAACAAAGATTATTTTAATGGAAGCCTCATCATTCGCTGCATAGACGTTCTCCGAATGTTCTCCATGGTGGAAGAGTTTCTCGTTCGGCCTCTTTGTGCTGGTTTTTTTTTTTTCTAAAGCTTTTAGGGTTTTGTCAATCGAGAATCGGAACGACAACAACCGATGGCGAGACACTCTCACAGTTTAAAGTCGAAAATTGCAAACAGTAGGAACGATATTTTTGAAAAAAAAAGAGAAAAAAAAAACCACCACACACACTGCGATGATTCGCTCACAGGGTCAATTAGAAACAAATCATTCAATACAAAAATAGAATGTCTATGCCAGATTACACACCTTCCCACCCCCCACCCCCATTACCCGGCTGCCATTATGCATTATGGGGATTGTACGTTGCCATCCGGTTAGCATAATCAAGCACACACACACACACTCCAGATTTTAAAGAGTAATCCCTTTCCTCCTGCACTCTCTCAATAGATTTGGCATGACAGTGGATTACAGAACTGTTTTCTTGTTCATACATAAACACCACATATACATGAGGACAAAATAAAAATGAAAGAAACTCAGTGGCTAACCCCCCCCCCACCTATTTCAGTCAGCAACTTTAAGGGTTTAAACGAGCGCAAATCAGAACCATTGTTAAATCTCAGAGAGGATTTTTCTTTTTCCTCCATTTTAACACACACAAAAATATACTAGGCGGATAAACAGCAGTGTAGTAATGGACGCATGTAGTTAGAGTGTAATGAGTCTAACGGAGACCGTGGCGAAACACGCACAGGAACAATACACATTAAAAGGAAGTGTGTGTGTGTGTGTGTGTGTGTGTGTGTGTACTAGGACGGGGAGTCCGGGAAGATCCGTAGCTGTTCATTCACGTGTACAGTGAGGAGAACATGGGCAGAACCCACATACGCGTGCAGAAAACAAAGCACAAATTCAGAAATGGACATGTGAAGTGGAATTAACACTGCACAGAGTCTGAACATGAAGAGGAAGTGAAACACAAACGCACACACTGAACAAACCAGCACCAACACTCAGTCATTAAGTCTGCATTATTGTAAGAGAAAACACAGAAAATTCCTCCCTAGGCAGATGCGTGCTTTGTTGCGCATTTATCCTCAACCAAAAACACACACACACACACACACACACACACACACACACTGCAAACATAAGCAAAAGCTAAATAAGAGTACTGTAGTCATGGACACTTGGGTGAGGTGTAACGGACAACTGCATGCACACACAGATTTGGAGCACCACATATCAAGGAAGTGTGCATGTGTGAAGGGGAACAGTGTCCCCAGGGACTGGACACACACACACACACACACACACACACACACACACACACAAGGAGCAACACAAAGTAAGTGTGTTTATAGGAGGGCACAATTAGAATGTAAATGGACACATACAGGCGGACACACACACACACACACACACACACAGTATAATCCTCTTCTCACTCTCTACAGCTACACTGTGTTATCAAACACTTTAAATCAGTGACTGAACACACCGAGTGCAATCGCAAGGCATTTTGTTGACTTTTTACATTATTTTCTTAATGGAAATGTGGAATCGTTCAGCACAGGAGCTTTTGATTAAAGTCGATTTGGTAAAGCGGTTATTAAAGAGTTTCAATACTGGCTCACGCAGCATACAGTCGCAAAATAAAGGATAACACTCACGGGTTTAAACATGGATCTCTCTGTCGCACACACGTACACGCAAAGGGGAGCATAAACAGCTTACACACACATTAAGGTCCATGGCTTCGTCTAATGCTGACATCTCTGTGCATCAACAACACGCTATATGGTTATGTACATGAGTAACGCGTGTGTTTAGGTTACATTCCCCTCTGAGGGTGCAATCAGAGGCTCCAGCTGTCCACACACAGACACACACCAGCGCTGAGAAACCAAAGGGAACACACAATAATAATAATAATAATCATAGTGATAATGATAATAGTAAATGACAGGAGCAGCCAGATTGATCCATATTGTAAAAGAACTTCAGAGACCTGTACACGTTTCAATCATACTCGATTTGTAAACAGTTAAAAAGCCACGGTGTTGCATCATCATCATCGGGAAAACAACAAAAACAAAGAAACAAAAAACACGTTTAATGAAATGTAGATGACTTGTTAAAAGTTCAACTAACACTGCCCCCTCTGTGGCAATGCTGAAAAATAGAGGCTGATCTGCAATCAGCTTTTCAAAATGCCTTTTGGGAAAACTTCAGCTTAAATAAAGAAAAAGCAATTCCGTCACAGAGCTACAGGAAATGCATAGATTCTGCTTTTTCTTTCCTTTTAAACCACACTCGAACACTGAGGGGGAGAAGAACAATGAGACAATAATGGGTGGGAAATAAATGGTAGAATACGAGTAAAGGTGCAGGGAGAAAAAAATGAAGGAATTAAAATCAAAAGAATTAAAGGAGGATTAGAAGAATAGGGAAGGTGGGGTATTCAATACAAAAGTATTGGGGGGTGGGACACACCAAACAATTCGAAACAGCAATAAGAAGAGAAGCGAAAATAAAGAGTAGTAGAACTTCTGGTTAGAGATTAGGAAGTGAGTGGGGCAGGTGATGAGCGCGGTGTGTAGAATGTCTCCAGCTTAAAGCAGGTATTTGGCAGAGAAATAAACGCACTCAGATCCAAGTAGTCGTTTCAGTGCTAAAAGTTGATTTTTCCCTACAATTAGGAGTTTTTATTTGAGGGGAAAAACTGGCTATATTTCCTGAGAACCATGCTGGTTATTGAGCAGACGACAGGAATACATCAAATAACCGACGGCATGGCCGAACACTGATCAGTATTTCCCAGAGATACACCGCATCGTCTTCATCCACAACGGTTTCTGTAGGTTTTTTTTTCTCAACTTTTATTTATTTTATATATATTTTTATTCATTTTTTCTCTTCATTTTATCTTTTTTTTTTAAAGGTTTTTGTCCATTTTTGTTTCTCATTTAAAATGAAGGAAGAATGAGCGTACATTTCCCCCCTCAAAAGTCTGTAAACAAGAGGAACCCAATGTGGCGCCTCCAAAAAGACCAAAGTAATCGAAAGCCTATCCTCAAAGTGCTGTTTTTTTTTTTTTTGCGAGTCACAGCTGTGGCTACAGTTTCTTTAGACTGCAGAATGCTAAATTCTTTACTTTTCTTTTAAATCACACACACAAACAAAGAAAGATAAATCGGTGCAATACTCATTTAACGTGTAATATCACCATCAGGTAATCCTAAAGGTCAGCATCTAATCTTGATCTCGGACTCCACAATACCACGATAAGGTTGGCGTACGTCAAGGCATAGTAGAGCGCACACATACATGCACACACGCAAACACACACACACACAGACGCATTTTAAGAACATCCTTGAGTAAACATCTACACTGGAACTGTCGGCTCCCTCGATATTGCAGAGTTATATACTGAGAAAAACCACATTCAATGCAAAGTTTAAAAAAAAAAAAAAATCAAACATTGTCAGCAAACAAACACGCATAAAAAAAAATTAAAATAAAAGAACTGGAATTCTGATAAACATGAATAAGCTGAAAGATTTAGTTTTTCCTGTATGTCTGCATGAAGAGCACGACCTGGAAGGTTTAAAACACATCCTTTCACATTATCGTATTGGCCTGCATGATTCAAGTATTCACACTGATATGTTTTTGTTTTTGGGCTAAAACAAAGTGGACATATGTGCAGAAAGAAAAAGAAAAAAAAAAAAAAAAAAAAAAACAAACGAGAGAAAAAGATAAAGTCGTAACTTACTTCCACAGGTTGACCCCACCTTATTATGATTAATATTATTACACTTGTAAGTGAAGAAACTAGTGCCTTTAGATTTTTTTTTTCTCCATAAAGAATTTATATAGTCATGATTCGGATGAGCTATGCCACACTGAGGTCACAGGGTTTGTTTTTCTGTTGTGGTTTGATGCATTACATGGAGTCGCCACTTCCTGTCATGTGATCCACTGGCAGGAAGGAGGCAATGGGGGAGGGACTGCTGAGCCGAGTGCCCCCCTCAGGGCAGGTGCTGGATCCCCACAGACTGCTGGAGTAGCTCGGTGCCCCCCACAGAGAGGAGGATGAGTGCAGCTCACCCCCACCGCTGCCGCTGGAAAAGGCGTCTGACGAGAGCCGGCTCTGAGAGGACGCTAGCGCCTGCCAGCCCACAGACACGCACATTGACTGGCCTTGTGCAAAAAAACGATTTATCTCCTCCTCGCTTGCAAAGTCAGCCAGGATAGTAGTGTTCCCCAACACGCACCTGAGTGAAAACGCGAGCGAATCACAGTGCGCTCAAGCAGCAACATCACAAGAAGTAAATGAATGAAAACTAAGCTATACTTACATGTGCAGTGATTTCTGAGCCTTTGACGCCTCCTCCTTCGAGCTGTAGCAGACGAGAGCATTTCCATGTGGCAGGTTCAGGTGGAATGTGATGAGTGGTCCGTGCTGCATGCACAGAGTACGCAGGGTGGAGCCATCAATCTGCAACATATGCACACGGGTCAGAACAAATTGTCTCACACATACGGGTCTAGTCATGGTAACAATTTTAGTTCTTTCCTGTTCAGTGTTTAAACCTTCAAAAATGCTATGCAGCATGAAACACTGGCTGGGAGCGACGACATTATACAAAAGCATTCGCAGGAACACCATGATGCTTGTTGGATATGGCAATTATTCCACAGTGCTGTCGAATTTAGATCGGTCAAAAGGTGTTGATTAACATTCTATAACAGCAGACCTAAGAACAGCGCCAACTACAACTGATGCACTTCTAAACCATTGTTTAAATAGCAACAACTTCCACAGGGACTTGCATAAAGGGCACTCCACAAAAACAGATTTGTGGTTACTCACAGAAATGCGAGTAACAGCATTTATTTGAAGCAATCACCAGTCTCAGTGCTTTCTAACTTGTTTTGTGGATGTTCAACAACATTAAATGTAACTATAAACCGATCAAATGTAGGGTGTTGTACTTTAATAATAAAAAATAAGAATAAGAATAAAAAAAACTTCATACACTTCGGTATGGTTGTAAAACATCGCTGATTATAATCAGCCCACAAGTGTTTTATTAATTACACAATGAAAAGCAAGAAAGGAAGCCCAACCTGAGGTGTGAGATTTTTGAGAACAAGCCAGTTGGTTCTCCCTGAGCTGCTTTCACCCCAGCTGGACCCTGTGCGAGGAAAACATTCACACATTGATAAATACATGGTCTGGGGTTTTTTGGGGGACCTTTAAACCACCAATCATTATTATTTAATAACGATTTAATAATGCATTGTTTAAAGTGAGCATAAAACCAACGTTGGTGTTTTAGAGCAATTCGTACAAGTTTCTTTTGTTGGTAAGAATATGGTTTTATTTTGGTGCTCAGTACGGCAGTGTTTAAGTCACTTTACTGGAGCAAGCCACTGATGAAAAAATAAATAGTGGTGATTCGTATTATATTAATGAACTTTATATTTATTGACCAGGGTTACCGGTTTCCTGGTTACACATTAAGCAGAGTTACAGCACCACTGTTAACTTGTTTCTCATGAAGGGAAGGAGAAAAAAAATGCGCCATCAACAGTCTGCATTTATTTAGAACGCATTAGCTGAAATGGACAATGTGGCAGTGAGGAATTCTATGGAAGTGAAAAAGTTAAAACACCCAGCTGCATTGTTTAGCCAGTTTCCAAAGCCACTGTGAGTCTGTTTAGATTCTGCTTGAGGTGTATTCGAATATTATTGGATGTTGGGGAAAATCAATCAAGCACGTCAGCATGAGCACAACCTGAATATGCTCAAACATGTAGAGCTTGCTGGACAGTAAATGAATATTTAACTTGATCACATATAGCATCATGCATGAAGTGTGTGTTTTACTAACCTGGGGTGTATCTGGGTTCAGAACTGCCCCAGGCACCGAGTCTCAGAGAGCCATTGCCCCAGGAGGAGGGCTGTTTCTGCCCGGTGAGGCCGGGTGGGGGACGGGACGGAGCTGAGACACCTTTAGACGACAGAGGAACCTTCCACAGCTCATGAGCTAAAGAAGAGTTAGACACTGAACCAGGAGACCATTTAGAGTCGCTGTTTCTGGCTGCATGAAGAAACAGAGACAGAACAACAGAAGCAATCATGACACGGACAAAATTCCAAACCATTTCCAATAACCCCTTTTATTGGATCATTTGCATTAAAAATTAATGCTATTAATATTCAACATCAGGGATTAAAGGGTCAAATCCTGTATGCGTGACTAATGAGCTAATGAGTACCTCGTGTGTGTTTATTAAAATTTTCCAGAGCACAACACACACACACTTCTAGCTCTCGAACAAGTATAATTAAGTGTATAAATGTTTGCATTAGCCTCATAGTGCTGTGTACTTGTTTTCTAATTTGAATAAAACAAGCAAAGATTAAAACCCAAAGGTTACTTGAAGCAAAAAAAAAAAGAAAAAAAAATCATTGGTGCTAGCAGAAAATATTGCACTGTATTGCTGCAGACACTTCAATACCAAAAGAGATGCAGGAGATACTAGGTGGCGCTGTAACTCTCTCTTCCATAAAATGCCCATGACATTAAAAAGCATAGAAAAATCAGCAAAAATATATAGCAAATCTGATCAGCAACAGTGAAGCCTAGTATTTCTACACTAGTTTTTTATTTCTTCAATATAAAGTAAACCACCGCTCAACTGTGGAATTAGCACAATAAGCAATGTTATGAAAACTCAATTACAAAGCATCATTGCTGAGATGCACGCACAATTAGGGAATAATACCCCACGAATAGGGACACAATTACTACATCATTATAAATTAGTTTTTAATAATAGTCAGGGATGTGTCAAGCAGATTAGACCATCAGATGGATAAGTATGTTCCTTATGTAACCAACAGAGTGCTAACCAGGATTTCTCTATACGCAACTCCGAGACAAGGAAAAATAAGCCCCCTATGTTCCTTATCGACGTTCACAAAACAAAACCATTCACGGCTGTTTAATCATAGCATTCTGACGGATTAATACATTTCTTGGTGTTGCTAAGCAGCGCAATGTCTTGGCATCTGAATGATAAAATACAATGCTTGTAAAAACAACACACGCGTCATACCTGAAGTGCTTTGTGCTGTACTGCTGAGGGAACTGCTGTGGTTGGAGGCACGAATGGATGTCCAGGCACTGTTGGAAGGCAGCGTGGTGTTTAGTGATGAGGATGGCCCTGTTTAAAAGATATAAAATGTGTTAAGGCATTGTGGATGTACTTCCACACACATGGAAAAAAAGTCTGAACTACTGAGAATTGCTCATAAATTTGGATCTAGAAAAAAAAAAAAGGCTACAACAGCATTTTTAAAGACATGGGTGTTCCTGGTCCTGAAATTAATACAATTGAAGGAAATTCAATACTGTTGCTGAGCATCGAGAATTCGATGTAGTGCTCAAAGAGGTGAAAAAGGGCAAGGGCAAAACTAAAAGAGTTGCAAAAATGATTCAAATCTCTGTGGCCACTAAGACACTGGACAAGAATGTTAATGGAGGAAAAAGACAAACTAAACCACTTGCCTTATAAAAAGAAATAAATAAGCCCCAAATATATGTTACACAGCTCACATTTGCAAAGTGTTGCACTTTTTGTGCACATAGACTTGTTTTGTGGACAGAATGGGACATGGTTTTGGAAGAATTGCACAACAACGTGTGTAAAAGAAAAGGGCACTGCAGGCAAACATCAAAACTTCTTCCCAACTATACAGCACAGTGGAGCGTAAATCATGTTCTGGGGTTGTATGTTGCCTCACGGAATAAACTTCCCTCGTTGAGGGAAATAATAACTTCCACTGTATCAAGAATTTTTCCAAGGGGGACGAGAGGGTGAGAGAACAAAAACAACAACAAAAAATAAAATAAAAAACAGGGCAGCAGTCACCTGAAACTGAAATGAAATCAGGACAATTGTGTTTTGGAACGGGAAATTGCTCTTGGAAAGTCAAGACCTTACACCTCAATTGACACGCAGTGGTACGATTTGAAGAGGGTTGCTCATGCAAGTCTGATCAACCGCTACAGAGAAAGTTTCATGAAGGTTGTTGTGGTGAAAGCTCCCACTGTCCTACTGGAAATCACTATTAAACGTAAAAATTGCATCTAGTTTAGGCCACGTGTCTGTCTGTTAATATGCATTAAGAGTGATGAATAACGGGTGGCACATTTGCAAGGAATTTAAGTCTCAAGAGTGTCAACATCAGACATAATTCTTTAGATTTATATAGTGCTTTTCTAAACACTCAAAGCGCTTTACATTGTATGGGGAAGAGAATCTAATCAACCACCACCAATGTGTAGCATCCACATTGCACTAGAACACCCACCACACACCAGCTATTAGTGGAGAGGAGAGAGTGATGTAGGCAGAGATGGGGATTATTAGTTGGCCATGATGGAGAAGAGTCATTGGGGGAATTTTGCCAGGACAACTGGGTTATATCCCTACTCTTTTACAATAAGTGCCCAGTGATTTTTAATGATCACAGAGAGTCAAAACCCCATCTCAAACTCTCCTTCGAAAGACTGTGCTATTTTTATAATAATAATAAAATTAAAAAAAAAAAAAAAACACAGTATAGTGTCCCCATCACTATACTGGGGCATAAGGCATCACACAGACCACAGGGTGAGCACCCCATGCTGGCATCACTAACACCACTTCCATCATTTAGTTTTCCCCAGGAGGTCTCCCATCCAGGTACTGACGAGGCTCAACCCTGCATAGCTTCAGTGGGAAATCAGTAGTGGGCAAACGTAATCTAATGTAATGTAATGAAATTCAAGTACTAAAGCCTTAAGCAGTTCTTAAGCAGTTTATCAAACTTTTCTCCCCTCACATTTACAGGTCCAGCTGATGTTCGTGCTTACCAATGTTCCTGTCCCTGAGGTGATCAACATCCCGCACTGTGTTAATAGAGAGGTTGTTGATCACACTGCCAGGAGTGACGAACGGGTCAGTCTCGGGGTCGATATTCGGGTAACCTTTCCATGGCTCACCGGGACGAAACTCTACAAAAACATACGTTCATAAAACACTCGTCATTGCTATTAAGATTTCTGAATACCTTCATATACGTATTTACCAAACAATACATCTGCCCATGAATCTGCATGGTTACTAAAGATTTTTGTCTATCCATCTTGCTGTATAAGAAGTGGTGGCTCGAAATAAATTTAAAGTTGCACTTCTACAGGTATTCTGAAGTGAACAGGTGAAAATTTTTAGGTGAAGATATCGTGACGCTTCAATAAATTGTATACACTGTTATGTACTATTTTTTGCATTACACGTTTTCTGAATTGTTTTTTAATAAGCAAATGAGATATTCTCATTAAAAAAGCACCCATTTACATACATTTAAAACAAAAAAAAACTAGATATAGAACACATTTAAAATTTGTATTTAATTTTAACAATACAACAGAGACAAACGTTCTCACAGAACAGATTTTGCACATCTCTTTTTTTTCCCATTTATTAAATCTCAATACTATGAACATGTATTAAACATGATTATCGGCATGGTTTTTTAATACAAAATGGTGTATAAAAATCAGGAAATAAACATTGTACGGACAAATCCATTCAAATTGGCAGTGTTTTGATGTTTCACACTTTCCACAATAACAGTTTTGTTGTTGAAGGAAATAAATATATGCATTATTGTACTGTTACATAAACCAGAAAACCTGTCCATAGTGTGCAGCCCTAGTTGAAAATGTATGTATGGGCAAATGTACAGAGACAGCGTTGTGACAACGTGAAAAATAAGATAGCATCCAAACCTGGTGGCCAGTTGACAGAGGATGCATGAGGTGATTTGGCACGAGTGGGCCAGCCATCTCCCACTGAACCGGGGGGGCTGATGGGAGAATTAGTGGAGCTTATAAAGTCATACGGACCAAAGGGAGGGTCTTCAATCCTCAGAGAGGAGATAGCACCTGTGGGACACAATAACAATAATGCCAATTACTTACTGTGTTTTTATTTTGAGCATCCGTCTCTGCACATAGTCTGAATTTTGTCTAGAGTCTTGCACCAGCGCAGTAGTTGAGTGTTTCATAATACTGTACAACCCCTGTACAGTGAGGGGAAAAAAGTATTTGATCTATTGCTGATTTTGTACGTTTGCCCACTGACAAAGAAATGATCAGTCTATAATTTTAATGGTAGGTTTATTTGAACAGTG
>JAOUWY010000043.1:9892715-9903463 GCA_025728095.1 Prietella phreatophila
CAAATCTTGGGTGAGAACCTCCTTCCCTCAGCCAGGGCATTGAAAATGGGTCGTGGATGGGTATTCCAGCATGACAACGACCCAAAACACACGGCCACGGCATAGTTGTTCATAGTTTTACATCTCAGTTTTGATCCTGTTCTCGACCTTGTCGTTTGATTCTTGTTTAGCCATGTTTATGTCTGTTTGCCAATCGCCTGACCTTTTGCCCGTTTCTGACCACGCTATTATCTCATGTTTTGAATTTGTCTGCCTCTCTTCAATAAAACTCTTATCTGCACTCGCATCCATCCTAAACCCTCATTACGTGACGGTGAGCAATCACCTTTTTCAACACAAGTAAAAGCTTTTTTTTAAAAAAATTCATGAGTGGGGTTCTACTGGTATACTTTATGTGGTAGAATAAACAGTGAAAATATTTTTAGCTTGTGTTCACCACAGATTTCCACCACTTATATAAGGCTTTTAAAAAACATCCCATTAAAAAAAAAAAAACCTCATTGACTACGGGACGATGGAACCGGAAGGGCTAAAATGCTAACTCATTTCTGGGTTTTGGTGTACAAAAAGACACCATCTCTGCACCGCTATATGGTGACTGGATGCAAGTTTAGGAAGTGCACGATTTAATATGCAGTGGAGGACGAACTTTATACGTCAATATCACAATCATATAATTGGGGACAGTCAAAATCGTAACAGAGATCGTTATTGATGGATCTGCTCGATATATCGCTTTGCTTATTTGTAAGTCGCTTTGGATAAAAGCGTCTGCTAAGTGAATAAATGTAATAAATGTAATGTTATTCCATTAATTGTGCAGCCCTGGTATAAATCACAATAATGTCACATTTAATTTATATAGGACCTTTCTTTGCTAAACAGCACAACACTATGCAGCATTTTTGTGTCAAGAAATCGTGTGTGTGTGTGAGAGAGAGAGAGAGAGAGAGAGAGAGAGAGAGACATGCCACTCAAGCATCAGAAAAAAACATTTCAGGAAGATGTCCGGTGTGAATGGGCTTTTATCTAGCTGGTGTTAGGTAGCGAACACAGCACAGCCCAGTTAAACTGCTTGTAAGTGTTAACTCTTCTAGCAACTAAGCTGAGAAGCTAGAGAGTGATGAATAAGATTTGTTTAACAATGCATTGTAAATTGTGGTAGAAAGGCTATGCAGATAGACTGAGCATTTTCCATCTGAACATGCCTGTATGCAGAATCCTCAATCGCTGATCCAGTGACAAACAGATAAATTACTATCAAAGCCGAGAGTTTCGACTCACCAGGTTTGCTGGGGTTTTGATCGAGTGGCGAGCTAATGGAAACGTCCATGGCGGTCCACTTCTTCAGACGGGACTGTGGCTCTTTGAACCCAACACTACCAATATCAGGATTGTTTACATTCAAGTTTGAGGCCAAGCCTATGAGGAGGACAGAGAGAGATGGTCAGAACACGTGTGAAATATACTGTATAACAGGCATACCCATAGCAATTCCTTTAAAATCAGTCTGCTTGTCTGCACAGGATCACATACCTAAAGGGAAGTTGGTAAAAGAGTTGAGTGTGTGGTGTTCTTTGTGCAGGTCAGGTGTGTTCAGACTGATGAAGTTGTCCATGTAGGGTTTGGGCTGGTGCAGTGCAGCAGGCTGTGGGGGGGAGTGTTGCTTAAGCAGAGGAGGATCTACATGACGAGGGGGTGGGACCATGGCACCTGCAGGAAAGCCACGGACCTGCGAGAAAACATTGTGATAATGAATTAAAGCTCTGGTAAGTTTCATTTCATGATTAACTTCTTACTATTAGTTGTAGCTTCTGTGATGATTTTAACTTCGGTGCAAAATAAAGACCAATGCTTTTCAGTAGAGGTACCAATCAGAATTAGTCATCAGATTACATTAGCCAACTAGTTTACGCCAAACACAGGAACTGTTCTGTTCGCTAAGGACATTTTCAGTCAAGTTATATTACGTTTGTACGTTGACGTGAAGTGGCACCTACTGTTGAAAACTGGTACTACGTATCTTATGGAGGTCATAAATGTGCACCTAGTTTCATCATGGCAGGGGAAAAGCATGTGGTCATGGCTGCTGCTGTTCTTCGATTTCAGGCACTTGAGGCAGAGGACAGGAACTAAAGACAATTTCCTATTTTCCTTTATAAATCAATAAACAAACCAAGATGGCTAAAATACTCATTATGTGCATGAAGGCACACAAGAAATTCAAGCCAAGATGCCATTTTATCATACAAATTCAAATGGCATAAACTCTCAAAAATATAAAACGATCAAAGTGATAAAAATGAGGTAATGCATATGAAGTATCTATGCCATTTCAAAAAGCTTTGCTAACAATTCCAGGACAATATTTGCCCTACATGCTGCGTGCCAAAGAGTTTTGTCTGTGTAACAAGGCAAGCTGAAAGAAGTAAGAATCCCAGTGCACTCATTGCGCATGTCCAACAAAATCCTGAATCATTTTAGCCATTATTTCCATTTCCAAGATGTAGACTATGAATGGAAAGGTAGACTTTACATTTTTCAAAAGGTGTAGGGAAACATGGTCATGTTCCTTGGCTACTAGGAAGCAAAAGTGTACTATTTTGCACACATAAGTGCTGAAGTCTGACAATGTTGGTAACAATGATCGCTAGTGTGGAATAACAGTGTCCCTCTCACCTGTTGTTCTTGGGTTTGGCGGTTGTTGCCATTCATGACCCTCTGATTCTGAGCTTTCTGCTGAATGAGAAGACGCTGCAACATGCAGAGGAGAGGAAGTGAGCTCAGTGGAATAAACAAATGTATCTTAACCAAAACGTACTGTACATTCCTCTACATGTATTATCAGCTTCACCGGCACACATTGTTTGTGTGACCATTAGCATTTTAAACTCCCAGTTACTTAAGAACATCTTTTCCAGTCATTATTTAATCTGATATTCATTCTTAGTTCACAGTTTGTTTAATGAAAGCTAAAGAATTCCTCCACCTGAAATGATGTTTAAAAAGTCTGAATGGAGTCTGTGCTGACCACAAACATGTAACTGGAAAAAAAATAAAAATGTCTTTATACAGTACAGAAGAGAAGGTTTACCTGCAGCTGATTTATTTGATTGAGCTGATTGAGCTGGTTGAGCTGGGAAAGCTGATTGAGCATAGCCATCTGCTGAGGGCCAAAGATCGTATTCAGACCTGTATTATTGGGTGTATACTTCAACAGCGATGGAGGGACCTTGGGAGAGTGGGAAAAAAAAATGCATATATAGACAGCAAGTTATTCAAGCTATTATGGATTTGAAATAAAATCAGCTGTGATGCTGTTATAAGGCTCACAGACCACTTTGTAGTTGTACAAATACTGCCTGCTGTTGTTAGCCCCCCCTTCTACCCCATCCATCAATAGACAGGGACCACAGCTGATCCATGTTATTTAAAGTGGTGGACCATTTCAAGCGTGGCACGGACAGTGACATAGTAGTGACATGAGTGTGTGTGGTGCTGACTACAGCAGCTTTATAGAAAAAAACCCCTCATTGCTGGGTTCAGAAATATCCCACCAACCAAAAATATCCAGCTAACAGTAACCTTTACACATAAACTGATACACATGAAGGATGACAAAGGGTTAAATACTGCATGGAAAATATTGAGCTAGTCTCTAGCTGTACCAAAAAAAAAAAGAAAAAAAAAAGGGGTTCAATACGCTGGTCAGTAGGTGTTCACAGTATTTAGAAACCGTATTTATTGCGGTTGACCAAATCAAACCAGAAGACAGAAGATGCTGAAGGTACCTGAGAGGGGAGCAGTGGAGGAGGCACTTGGTTGCGTAAATTGGACTGAGTCGAGTTCAGAGGTTGTGCTGGAGGCTGCTGGGAGTTTCGGCCTTGTGCTGCTGCGTTTCCACCACCGTACATGTTAACATTCTGCAAAACACAAAACCACACATCCTTAACACACCAAATGTAAACGGCCTCAAAAATCCGTGAACTTTCTCTCAGACCAGCTGACGGTCAGAGCTCCTACACTTGAGCCTGAGCGCGGGCGGCGACTCACCTGCCTGCCTGAAGCAGGGTTAGAGGGGGGAAAGCTCAAGCTTTGTGCATTTTGTTGTTCTTCCACTACGGAGTTATCATAGGGCAGCAAGAGCTGAAGGCAAACAGATGGAGGAAGGCACAAACAGCACAGATAAGGGGAGAGCAAAGCAGCAACAACACCGGAGAGAAAGCAGAGTTAGTGCCAAGCTGATGAGCTGATATATAGCAGTCATCATGTTAATGTTTAAAGAACATGGACCGTTAAATGAGCAGTCCCCCCCCCTTTCAATTCTGGTACATCGCCTTTTATGCTGAAATCTCTGCTCCAAAATGCTGCATATTTTTAAATGTTCATAATAACATATGAAATACTGTAGCATGTAATACCCAATCATCAAAATTCTCATAAACAGCTGAAATATTGCCTTATATCATATAACCAACATGTCGAGTTAACTAACCCAGTGTAATAAACATGGAATTAAATATTTTAAAAAATGCTATTCTTTGAAAATCCCACAAATGTAAAAGCAGCAAATGTCTAAATCACACTGATTAATTTAGACCGGAGTAGGCAAGTGTAGCAGCAGGAAAAAAATTCATGTGAAGCTTGTGACCTACAGCAGATGGCGCTACAGAGGCCACTAACCTGGTCTGGAGAAGCAGAGAAAAAGGGCACCGCTGCTTTAACATTAAAAGCTCACTGACCTTCTCCATGTACGAATTGCGATCGATGGGCGGCGTATCTTTGTGGATTGGGTGGCGTGAGGCTGATGGCATGCTAGCGTTGTGTTTATCCACATCCATCCTCTTCTCTATCATCATTGCTGTAGATAAAAACCACAGTCAACTGCTTTAATCGTGTGATCGTGTTAAGAGGAAGGACTCGGCCTTCTGCTTATATAAACATTCCTTTGATATTACAGATACAACTGCTAGTTAATGATCATTTAAATATCAATTGTCATCGCCATCACTTATCATACAGTATGATTTATGATCATATAGTATCGCATCTTATCATATAGTATGTTCATCATAGGTTTGGTTAATATTCTAGCTTGGCAAGAATTGGCCACTGGGAGCAATCAAGAATGGTGAATTAGCAAGAATTAGTTTTGGTTTATATCGTGTGAGGAAGTTTAATGTACAAAATATGCTACACAAAGAAAAAAATATATAAAATTGAAGCATTTAAATTGTCATTTTGCAATTATGTTTACGCTGAATATACATAGTATTTTTAGTTACAATTTTTATTTTTAATGTACCTGCAGGCATGTCCATTTTATTGCTCTTCATGGAATCTTCGGAATCCCTCTACAAATAAACACAAACATTAGTTCAGCCTGAATTAGTTCACGTTATCAAATGAGAAAACACCACAATTTGAAAGAAGTAGTGATCTATTCACGTCAAAGCTGTATTTAGTTTCGTTTTCTATGTAACAACACTTCGTTGAGAATCTTGGTTAAACAAATGCCCTTCAGAAATCTTTCATTTATGTGAAGTTAAATGACTGGGAAACTGACCAGAGCAGAAACCTGGGAGATTCGGTCTACATAAGCAGAAGACCGAATTAGCCAACAAGGCAATAATCACTGCTAAAAAACAATGACGCTCAACACTTTTGTTCAAAACATTGTCTTCATTCCACATGTTGGACATCACGTCCTAACTTCCATCGTGCCTGAACGCGCTGGACAAAACAAGCTGCACGTGTGAAGCACAAAACTAGCCAGCACTGCTGGAATGCTCAGGGTCTGGTGAGTGAAAGGGGCTTTACAGGCATTTTTAAAGAAAATATGCTTACAGGGAAATTCATGCTGTTGAACTGCTTCACAAACTGGTTCATCCATGGATCATCAGGCTTCCCGGGGCCTTTATTCATCTGGAAGGGAAAAAAAATTTTTTTAAATCATAAATAGCATTCAAATAGAGTAATACATACACAATCTGATAGGTTGAGTAAATTCTACAAAGTTGTACTCCTTCCTTCTGTTAAATTAAATAACAGTGCCAAATGCTAGACTTTATAGTGAATAGGGTTTTTAGTATGGGACACATCCACAATGACCATGATGGCATTTAATGTCTGCTTGAAGACATTGGACTGAAAATGTGAAGACATTCTAATGACTAAATTATAAATGAAGCTTTCTCGATGTCCATCT
The DNA here is from genome assembly GCA_025728095.1 of Prietella phreatophila. Classification (NCBI taxonomy): domain Eukaryota; kingdom Metazoa; phylum Chordata; class Actinopteri; order Siluriformes; family Ictaluridae; genus Prietella; species Prietella phreatophila. Next base: position 9,898,924 of record JAOUWY010000043.1, read on the forward strand.
CAAGCTAACAGAAACTAATGTCTGGCACACATGTAGCTACCTTAGGAGGGACCTTCTTCGAATAGGACCAGTTTCCTGACTGATTCACTTCCTGTGGTGTGTTGTTATTCCACATGCCGATCTCCACCTCCTCCTCTTCCTCCCAATTAGAGGGAGCGGGCATCGCCATCTCACCATCCCAGCTGCGCTGCACAGGCTTCGGTCCTGCAGCATGAAGACAGAGGACAGAACACAGTGACGACAGTGAGAAACACACAATCGAGAGAGCACACACCATTCCATCTTCCTCAAGACAATCATGTACAGTAGTATATAAGCTGGAAGAAATATAAACCAGTACAGAAACATTACAATAATTCTCATTCTCACCAGGTTTGTGCTGTGACTGGGAGCTCCACCCATTCCCCGTTTTCTCTCTTCCTGGTTCCTCCCAGCTAGACCCAGAATCCATTGGCTTTCCCCACGCAGACGTGCCAATGTCCACCGCAGGCTCCGCCCACGACGAGGACTCCACCTTTTGAGGTCCTGCATACGGCTCTCCCCAACCTGAACAAGCACGCGGCACATCAAAGATACTATACAGTAACTCTTGAGAGTAGCTGAACGATCTAGTGCAAGGAGCATAAAGAAACATTTAACATGGGCAAATACGGCTCAATGAAAAGTCAAGCTCTGATAGAGATGTGTCACCATTTACCAGTAACAAATCTTCCTTACATACAGTTTCACCCTTCACTGTAATACCAGTAGCACAGGCAAAAAACATGCGAGATTGAACGGATGGATCACAACACTTACGTTTTGTGAATGATAATCTTTCTCAAGACACGGACACTGCAATGGCTGCTGTCCTTAGGGTGTCCTCTGAATGGACATACTTCAGAAAGCATGCAGTGTGGATTGAAAGGACAGATAACTGACCTGTGGTCATTACACTACTAGCAAAGATGAAGTGCAAATGCTTATTTTTTTTGCGACTGTTCTTCGATTGAAGATCTGAATCTTAAATCCAAAAATTTTATGGAACTCCACACATTTAAAGAAATCACACTCAATCTCAGAACTGTGCATGGTAATGAATTCTGTCGGTGTACAGCACAGTTCTCCAGCACAAGCCTGCACAATAACAACCCCCTCCTACCTCAATATAAACACACTTATGTAAGCCATGTTTACTCTCCAGCACTGCTGATTGGATCAGTTTGCATCTGACCACTGGGGTTCCTGCACTTTCACCGTTCAGCGCATGTCCTGCATTCCTCCGACAGAAATAGCTCAGTTCAGTGTGCTCCACTGCTCAAGTTGCTAGCATATGACTGTAACCTTAGCCTGCTTCTCACCAAGTACAGCTAAGCTCACCCAGAGAAGTATCATGTTGACCTTTCATAGCAGAAGTTGCAGCAGTAATACAAATCCGTGTCACACGCACACTCTAGCTCTCGATAAGACAGTCAGCATTTGAGAAGTTAATTGAACTGTAAGTTGCATAAAAATAAGATACATGGCTATAATAAAAAACTAAGAAATTTATCCACTCTAAAATATAGCCTTGGCAAGGAGCAAGCCATTTTAATACTAAAGATTTGCTGATGTGCATGTTGACAGAAAACCAGGTTCCATGGCTTGTTGTTTGTACATATCCAACTATTGTTGATCTTTTTTTTTTTTTAGCTCCTTACAATCAGTTTTTAAAAAACGTTTTCTCATCTGAACGTTTTTGCCGCTCCTCGCACTGGATCGCTACCGAAACGCACGCACGCCGTCGCTCCTCGCACTGGATCGCTACTGAAACGCACGCACGCCGTCGCTCCTCGCACTGGATCGCTACCGAAACGCACGCACGCCGTCGCTCCTCGCACTGGATCGCTACCGAAACGCACGCCGTCGCTCCTCGCACTGGATCGCTACTGAAACGCACACGGTCGCTCCTCGCACTGGATCGCTACTGAAACGCACACGGTCGCTCCTCGCACTGGATCGCTATTGAAACGCACGCACGCTGTCGCTCCTCGCACTGGATCGCTACCGAAACGCACACGGTCGCTCCTCGCACTGGATCGCTACCGAAACACACACGGTCGCTCCTCGCACTGGATCGCTACTGAAACGCACACGGTCGCTCCTCACATTCGATCACTACTGAAATTATTCATCTGATGTGAGCAAGCTAGGGATGTGACTGAGGAAATTTTCCCACCGGTTAACCGACATGTGCCAACACCGGTAATACCGGTAACACCAGAGGGGGCAGGGCTGGAGGTTTCCCCCCTCGCTTATGAATGCCATGCAGTAGTGTGCATTTCACTTTCGATTTCGAATTAACGGCAATTCGGGGGCAGCAGTTGGTTGGTTGGGTTTGTTCTTATTCTTAATGAAAAACACAACAACTGCAAAACAGTACAATGACAAACTCGCTTATATTAAACACAGAACTTTTGAAACCAAATCTCCTGTCATCATCTGCTGTTTTGTGCAGTAACTGATACAGTCGGCTAATGCTGAATTGAGCAAACGTATTCAGGTTTAATTGCCGCATCCGTTCTCTAACTGAGCCAAGTTATTTTTATTACTATAAAAAGGAAAAACGACAGTGGGGGCGGTGCCGCATTGGGCAAGTGATGTAATTGGTGTGCGGCCCCAACACTGGTAACACCAAGAACACAGACTAATCACACCAAGCCTAGTGCAAGACAGCAGTGAAGTACACCTCAACAAAGAATTATTTAAGTATAAACTTTTTTTTGTGAGGAAGTCATTTTTGTCAACAATAGTGATAGCAGATAAGCAAGATATAACTAATATAGCCTATTTTACAACGAAAGAAGTCGCTAACCTAGCTCACTTACATAGATATTCCTGTACAGAATTAAATTACTTTAGCCACCGAAGCTAGTTAGTTGACATTACATACAGATATCTCGACTGAATTAATGTTGGTACCCAACATGGCATGGTAGCTAAAGAAAGCTAAGCTACGTTCACACGCAATATATTTTTGTGATGAAAACTGCAGGTCAAAGCGTTTTTTCCAAATTAAAAATGCAGTTGAGAGCATCAAACAAAGAATTCAAGGAAAGTGTTCAAAAAAGGGGGCTGGGATATTTAAGGCACTGCTTAAAGGAATTCCCTGTCTGTCTCCTTTATGTCCTTTGGTTGCATTTTCAAAATAAGTACATAAGTATTTCAACATGTTTATTCTTCCTGTGTGTGCATGCAAGCTAAGGTGATCCACATTTATTGATTCAATCTCAACGATATTTGGTGAAATGACTTTTGTCCAAGTACAATAAGGGTTGCCAGCTTCCTTTCACATTATAAATAAATAAAATATTTCACCCACCCAGAACCTGGAAACGTAGGGACAAACCCTGATTTTAAAAAAACCCACACACCTCTGGTAGCCTGCTCTTTAGGACTCTTTTAGAACAATGAGAAACTGTCCAAAATAAGAGCCCTCATACAACCTCTTCTGAAAGGAATAGGTCTGGTCTTGTAATTTCACAGCAAACTATAATATGTGTGGTCTCTTCATACACTGTTGTACTATTTATTATACCGTTGTACAATTTCATTACGCTGCAATTATGCATGGGAAGGAAAACAAGAACCTAGAATAGCTAGCACGAGTACTGAAAAGGATGAAGGGGGGAGGGGAAAGTAGGACAGAAAGTGCATGTAGGTGGGAGGACAGTGCGCAGAGAATTCCTAAGGCATGACTACAGAGCAGCAAATAAATACAGACTGTGACTCAGTGCCAGTGCACATGGGGAAGTGGGGGGAGAAAAGAAAAAAAAACAAACAAAAAAACTACAACACCACAAAACAAACAAACAAACAAACAAACAAAAAGCATAAAAGGGCACCATACCCGAGTTGCAGCTCTTCTCCTTTTGCCCCATGGAGCTTGGGGCTGGTGGAGGTGGTTTTTGCTGCAAAATATCCTGCTCTGCAGAGGTATTTTTGTTCCACATGTTCACACTGTTGTAGCTGTACTTGCTTGGATCTCCCCATGCAGAAGTGCCATCATCAATCTCCATCCGGCGCCGGACAGATTCAGGAGACGGCTCTTCCCAACCTGTCGGCTCTTCTTCTTTCAGAGCAGCAGGCATGGGACCTCCCAGCCATCCAGTTGGCTTGTTTTTGGCTCCAGTCTGAGAACCATTTCCTGCCTTGAATGTCCCTGCGTTGGCATCCTGGCCTTTTCCCAACTCTGACTGGTTGCTGGATTTTGTAGCTTCACCCCAGGCTGGGTTGGAGTGACTTTGTTTGATTGGCTCACCCCAGCCTTGGTTCTGATTGTTAGCCTTCACAGAATCTCCCCATCCAGCTGACTGACCACCTTGGTCAGGAGTGTTAGTGCTCCCACTTCCACCCCAAGTGTTGTTTGTGTTACAGCGCCCGCTCTCATTCCATCCTGAACCGGAGCGGTCACTGTCACTATCCCAACCTCCAGATCTAGATTTCTGCGGCTCCACCCAGTGGTTCCCTCTTGAACCTTCTCCACCCCATCCTTCACCAGAAGACCCACCCCAACTCTGTT
>JAOUWY010000043.1:10036564-10048523 GCA_025728095.1 Prietella phreatophila
GGCACAAGGCAGGGTACACCCTGGACAGGGTGCCAGTCCATCACAGGGCACAATCACATACACACTCACACACCCATGCATACACTTCGGACAATTTAGACACACCAATCAGCCTACCATACATGTCTTTGGACTGGGGGAGGAAACCGGAGAACCCGGCAACTGAGTTGAATCCCTTATTAATACTAGCGCACTTGGCAAATAAACCATTATTCTGATCCTTCTTCTGAGATATACTTGGTGCAATTTGATCTTGATTTTGATCTGATTCAATTAGCACCATTAAAAAAATTATTAAACCTGGATTGCTCCAGTAATGGCCATGGCATATAAACAACAGGTAGCTAAAAAATGAAGTCACTACCTAAGATATTTACAGTCATTTCATTAAAATTTTTGGGAAGCATACAAGTCCTTTTTCCTGACTTATTCGTATAATAAATTGGAGCCAAAGGTAGGTAGATCTAAACTTGGTAGATGTAGCCTGCTAGCTAATCGGCAAGTGTTCACTATGATATCGAAAGAAACACGGGGGCACAAAATACTCATTATTTTTCATTGATTATTTCATTGATTAATCCCCTAAGAATAGCATCTTAGGAATACTAGAAACCTGAACAAGTATGAAAAAGTTTTGGTTAAAACTGATTCTGCATGTGCTAGTGTTTGAGTCTTAAAATGGCTGTCGGTAAGAACAAAATCTGGACATGAATTAGTGCTGTAAGTCATATGGAAGTAAAAGTATCAGAAAGATTCACAAAAGAAAAGACTGCACTTCAGATCATACACTGATTTTAGTTACTGATGGTAAATTAATGCCACCTTTTCCCAAGGAACGAAGAAAAATGGGCAAACATTAGCTAAGGCTAACTAACAGCAGCTTTAGTCCTAATCTCTCAAACATTAGCTAGCATTATAATAACTCTGATCATACAAAATAGTAGACATGTAATAGGCAGCTATCCCAGTACAAAATGCCTTGATATACAAAGTGTGCATAGCCGATAGGATTACAGTTAAAGTTTTATTATTATCTGTGAAGCTGCCTAATAATAAAAAACCTTATGACTTATGAACTATATTGTCGAGAAATGTAGTGATGTTGTGCTTGAAAATGTAACGTGTACAAAGTAGATATTTTTCCTTTTCTCAAAACAATTAGGAGAATCTCAGGTACAATACAAACACTCATAAAGTACAGTACAAATTAAGTACTGTAACAGAGTTACTTCTCACCTCTGCTTACATGTAATCTATAAAAGCACATTTATTTATATTAATCTCATCTTTACCAAGTCATTAAGGAGATCAGAGTCTTTACTCTCAGACATCCTGAAGCTAAAAGCCTCTAAAAATACACGATGTTATTATTAGACCATATGAAACACTGATGATATACAGCCTGCATGTTATTATTTGACAGTGGGTCATTAAGGAGGAAGCAAGCAACATGAGGCCATTAGATGATAACATGGACATGTGTTATCTTTCATGTGTTATGATTTCAGGACGCTCCTCCACCAGTGCGCTTAAGTTCTTAACGCACTGTAGGATGTGCATGAAAAACTTAAAGAGTCATTTGCGTCATTGTCATTTCTATACTTTTTTGGGGTTTATAGGAATTAGGGATGAAACAGTACAATACATTTACACTATGATAATGATGCAGCAATATCATGGGTTTTACAGCTTCCTGTGTTTTATAAGGACAATATTAAATGCCATATAGCACTGCAGTTATTCAGTTAAAATATTTATTTTAAGCAGACTTGTTGAAGTCGCCCTAAACTTTATAAAACATTATTTATTAATGAGCAAATCCTTTCAGTGCAATCAATTTGAGTACCCAGACTGTCAAAGTGTGAAAATTATTGCCGCACAGTTTTGGCACGTTATTTTAGGAAACAGGGAGAGCTGAAGATCTCATCAGAAAATCTGAGTTAGTCGAACACATGATAGGCAAGTGTTCTTTTGTCTTATTCTCAAATCTGATTGATCAAAAGGTGTTGATTGATTTTCTGTAGCAGCAGCTCAACAATACAGCAGCTGCAAATAACTATTTATATTAATGTGCTTGGTCTAATACATGATCATTTCTATCGTAACAGCTCAGTATGGGGCAGACAATCTACAGAATCGAAGTCTAATTAATGGATTTAAATAGTATAAAAAGTTGGATAAAAAGTTGATGAAAAGAACAAATTAATTCAATGCAAATTGCTGTGGTGTAAAAGTAATAAAAATCATTCAGGATGTGCTGTTATTGGAAAATACTACATTTTGGGGTGGAAAGGCATCAACCAACTCATATTTGATGTTTCTTCTAGCAGAGGTCACATTTATAAGCTCATAGCTTAAGGTATCTAATTGTCTAGTTGTGTAAGTTTTGAGCAGTGTATATCTATAATATCCAAACTTTAGAGTCTTTCGAGTCCGACTAGTCTTTGGATTAATTGTCTGGTTCTGTCATTTGATGCTTGAATGTGTTATGACCCTAGCATTCTCTATCTTTTTGGATTTTAGACATCCTGCATATGGATCCTAAACTAGTTATATTAACATTTAAACTATTTCATGTATAGCCTGTATGAGAATAAATTTGAGAGCCCACAGAATGGTGCACGCAATTTTTTTTAACGGTTACGTGCTGCTCTATGAAAAGGCTCAGATTAGGGCACCCCACATTTTAGGTTATAATGCCTGTAATGCTGCATAAATTAGACATTTCTCTTTTTCATTCATTATAATTTTATATATTATGTATTCCATTATAAGCTGTGATAATATACTGTGCAGCTTCCAGCAAATCGAGTCAAGTCAGATAGGGTTGATGATTAACCTATTCAATATACAGGGTATGCAGTGAGACAGATCATTGCTCCCAGGAGTGTGGGATACATTACTGCATAAACAAACATGGCAGTACAATAAATATATAGGACAGTAGGTATAATATGTATGATTTGGCAGATTACCTGGCTTTTTCAAGGGGGCAAATTTTGAAATATGAATATAAAATGTTAAGTATTTCTCCAGCAATGTTGGCACAGGTGAAAGGTTATATTGATTTGGGATCATTTCTTAAAATATTGCAATATAAAAACCTGCCAAATACTGTATTTTCATTTATTTTTGGCTATTCTTACTGTGTATGTGTTGTATTTGTTTAATAATACTGATTCTGATAAATATTTTCCTTGGGTTGCTCAGAAGATCTGCAACAAATAACAGCTGTAGAAAACTTGTTACTTTCTGTTGTGCATAAATTGTCACTTTACGCAAGTGGTGTTAATTAAAATATTCATGCTGATATCTGGATCAAAACCAAAATGCAACCCACAAAAATGCCACAGACATCCATAGAGCCAAGATTTCTGGATGGACAGTTATTATACTTTGAGTTTATCATATGCTACATTTATCTCAGTTCTTAGTGTTGTCTGAAAATACTTAGTGATCAGATTAATGGCACTCCAGATTCTGGGTTACAAGGCTTTTAATCCTGTAATCCTGTGTTGATTAGACATTTTCCATTTTTCCAGTTAACTTCCAGTGTAGTCTTTGACTGTATCCTGTGAATATATACTGCATATTCAGCCATAGTTTAGTGGAAACATCCATCAGAGATGTCCCTTCCTGTAATGTCTAACAAAGTTGGAGACACCATAGTATAAAAGGTCAAAAGGTCAAGGTCCTCTTTATTGTAAAGTTTGTTCATGTGGACATCCCTCTTTAGTTCCCCCATTAAAAAATTTTTAACGACAAGATGGTCATTTCAAAACATTGATTTTGTTTCCCAAAACCTTGTTTTCTGTGTTTATTTATGCAAATGTTGGGTTTACAGTCTTGTGGAAACCCATATCTACAACCAAGATTTAACCTCCTGGTAGAGCCAAACACATTTTGCTCTAAAATAAACAATCTTCATGAGCTGCTGCACCACTAGCCACAAGAAAAGCCAATAATTTTGCATTTACGGTTGGTGAATCAAAGAATCACGGAGACATTGAGCGTTTTGCAATAGAAATGTCCCATACTAGAGTACAACCTAGGTGTTTTACAGCCATAATTCTGACATAATAATACTTATCTGACATTAAACAACTAACTAATAATAACACAACAAAAATCACTAGCTGTATAAAATATATAACAATCATGCAGTATAGCTTTTATGAAACTGAGTAATTTTTTAAAAAAATTTAAATTTGCAAAAGCTTTCCATACTTTCTCAATTTCCCTGTGTTTAAACTTCAGCATTCCCATTGCATTCACTCACACTGACACACTACATTGGGCATCCTAATTGAATTATATTCTTTAACAAGAATAAAATGATAATAAGTTTGGTTTAATGTGTGGTGTGTTGTGAGTACGGATCTTATATGTGTTGAAATCCTGCTCGGATTTTCACTACACTATAACAGAGTGAATCTGTTGAATGGAGAGTGACTAGTGAACTGATTGCTCCAGGGTTTGTCCTTTAATACCTCTCCGAGACATTTCAGTGACTTTCTAATGCCTATAAATACAATTTCACCCTCAAAAAATTTTTTTTTCATTGTGTCAGGAAGTTATGGAAGCCAGGATTAACGCTTCACCTACTTAACACAAAGGCAGAGAGGGACTGCAACTGTGCTAATGGAGCCTCAAACTGTATAGAAGCCTGAAATATATTTTTTTTTATCCATAGCATTAAGTACCTTTTAGTGCTCTTAGGGGCACTCCTGTATGAAGGGGTGAAAGCAGTACTGCACAATGAAAAGAAACATGCAGTGTAATCGGATCACAACCTCAACACAAGAGCATTAAAGGAGCAGCTTGATCCAAAAATAAAATGTGCACGATGTTCCATAGCCCTTGACACAAATGTGTTCAATTAGTCAATATATGTAGGCTTGGGGTCTGAAGACTGTATGAAAATAAATTATGAAATTAAACTAATCATTTTGTAATAAATCAGTAGTACAAATACAGTGATGCTTGAAGGTTTTGAAACTTTTAATACATTTCTGTATAAATATGACCTAAAACATCACCAGATTTTCACATAAGTCCAAAATATGGTTGATAAAGAGAACCCAATTAAACAAATGAGACAAAAGTATTATACTTGGTCATTTATTTATTGAGGAAAATGATCCAATATTGCCTATCTGTGAGTGGCAAAAGTACAGTATGTGAACTTCTAGGATTAGCAGTTAATCTGAAGGTGAAATAAGAGTCAGGTGTTTTCAATCGATGGGATGCCAATCAGGTGAGTGAGTGCGCTGTTTTGGCAGGGACCTATCAAAGTCTGATCTTCACAACACATGTGTATCCTAGCACAAACAAAGGAGACTTCTGAGGACCTTAGAAAAAAAGAGTTGTTAATATTCACCAGGATGGAAATTTATAAAACCATCTCTAAACATTTTGTAGTGTTTTGTTAGAAACAGAACTGGGGCACTTCAGAAAAATAAATTCAGTTAAAGTTTCAACATCTAACTCGGTCGCAACTGAGACTTCCAGCAGGACAATGAGCAAATGCATACATCCAAAGTTAAAGACAACTCTGTGGCTTACAGACAACAAAGTGGAAAAACTGAAAAAGTGTGTCTAAGCAAGGAGGCCCACAAACCTGACTGAGTTATACCAGTTCTGTGAGGAGGAATGAACAAAAATTCTGGCAAGGTATTATGAGAAGCTTGGTGAAGGCTACCTCAAATACTGGGTTCAAGTTCAAGGAATTAAAATGCAATGCCGCCAAGTGTGTTAACTTTTGATGCACGGAAAGACTAGCTGAAATGTGTGGAGTTGTGAAAAATGGAGTCTTTAGCCTAGGTGCCTGTAAACTAACACAAACGTCAACAAGCACAACAATATGGAAAACAAGACAGACCATATAGTAATGCTGCGCATTTTACTCTGACTGTGTAGCCTGGAAAAGTGAATATGAAGTATTCATAATACAGAAGATTACATTCAGATTTGATATGTAATCCTATAAAGTTTTATTTGAATAAATGAAGCTTGGACTAAAAATATTTTCTGCCACTGATATGATCAAACAGCACCCTCCTCTGCTTGCACCACTTATAGGCTTATGTGGTGTAGTAATTATTGTCACATTTATTCATACCAGCATATTTCACTAAAAATACCATTATAGACGGTTGAGCTCATACAAACAACAACGACGACAAAAAAGGAATTCAGATAGAGACATAAAGCAATACTCTTGCTTTACAGCGCAATCATGGAATTTCCACTTAATGACGATTCTTGACACGTCACCTAGGTCATGAATATTCATCAGCACGTCGGATACTTCCCGGACATTCATGGTCACGCCACCCAGCTTTTTGAATATTCATGAACACACGCGCGCTATAAACTGTAAGATTCGTAGGCATTTCATGGGCTCAGAGCAAGTCACGTGTTCCGCCGCGTGAGCCTCTTGTGTACATCAGTTCCCAGAAGTCTTCGCGTGTTGCGCGAGGGCGTGAGCGTTGTACGGGGGAAGATGAAAAATATTCGCAGCAGACTTTTCGCTCACTGGTGAGAAGAAATCCTTACATCTATTCCCGAGACGGGTTTGAATGTCGGGGAAAGGTCTAGAATGGAGTCGAGGCGTGTTGGATAAAGCGTTCTCACTGTCATGTTGGTTTTTTTTAACCGAAACCAAGTTGGTAAATTAGCTTAGCTGAAGGTGGTTGGGAAATCCTGTTGACAGATGTGCTAAGCTAACGCGCTCGCTCAGGCTGTGAGTACCTGCGCCGATATTTGTGTCTCTGTAAAGCAGGACTGACGTTTACAAAACCTTTACGTCTGGATTCCTGCTTATTAACCCGCTTTTTTTTTTTTAAATTTTCGTCTTTATTTGACCTGACTAGCGTTTGTTGCGCTTGTATTTGGCCTGTTTTGATTTGTTTGTGTTAGCCACGTCTGCTAACGTTACAGGGACGTCTCCTGTTTTCTACCACAGCACAAGGTGTGTTTCAGAGGCAGAGTGGACGTTTGAGGGGAATTCATTTCACAACTATTACAAGAAAGAAAGAAATGAAACCGCCTGAAGTTGTAATGAAGTGAATAGTCACTTCGTTTACATGTGCAACGATAATCCGATATTAACCCGATTAAGACGAAACTCTGATTGAGACTAGCATGTAAACAGCGATTATTGATGACCTTAATCCGATTAAAGTCATACTGGGAGTAAACACAAATCGAATTAAGACATGTGGAGTACTCCTGTTTTAGTCGCATTATCGATGTGCAGTACAGATGCGTACACACCTTAATCACACTATTAACATCATGTGAGAGTGTTCACCGCATTTTGTGAGAGGACACGGCAGTGCTCAACCGTTTGACGGCAAACAAGAGAGCACGGCTGTGTCCCAAACCGCGTAGTGACCTACTATAGTAGGAGTGCATGTATACATGGTAAGTACGTGGTTTGGGACACAGCCCACGTCTTCAAGTAGTTGTCTATTTGCACGTTCAGCATGAGAAATAATTAACTGCACTTGCTTTTGTAAAATTTTCAATAAAAACACCCAAAACTGTATACGGTTCCATAACGAAGACGAACTGTATGTCGATATGTGAAATTCTGGGGGGAACGTCGGATGGCGTGATGTGGGGACGTAATGACGTGTGCCGTTAATCGATCTATGTTCTGGAACATGAAAGGAATATAGTAAAATCGACTCATGTAAACACCTTAATCACAATATTGCCTTATTCAGAATAAGGTCAATAATTAGATTACTGCTATCCATGTAAACGTAGTCAGTGTGAAGCACGCAAAAGTTGATTATTAAGCCCCAAAGTGTTTTATTTCTCTTGTACCGGACTGTAAGAGAGTGCTGATACTGGAGGCTCCTTCCAAAAAACCAAAAACCAGTGCAACAAAAGTTTACACACGAGCACATTAATACAGTATAAACCCTGCGGCTGCACTACTGTCAGAGTCGAGGATTCATCAGCGCTGTGGTTTATAGTGTGTTGTCTCACTAATATCGCAACCAGTTTCATTTGGTTCATTTTTAGAGTTATTTGAGTGAATAAAGCATTCGAGCGCATATGAAAGAGAAAGGGAGAGAAAATGGAAGTGAGGAGCAGTTTCACAATAATGAAAAAGACACCGTTTATTAATTCCGGGGATTCACCAGACAGCGATACGTTTGTCTCAGTAATCTCTCAGATGGACTGAGGACATGCCGATGTTGTTTGGTCTCGCTGTGCAGGTGCTCTCGTAAACAATTCTTTGGAAATTGATTGCATGTATGAAGCAACAGTAATAACAGTTGCAACATCCAGCTGACGGTGTTACGATGCTTGTGGCTTGGTGTTGAGCTGTACAGGAATCTGAGGCAAACTCTTTGGCTGTGCTGCTTTCAGGCATGAAATCATAGATGTTGTGTATCTGAGCTGGTGTATGACTTCTAGGAAAAGCACTGTCCTGCATACTATAGCTTTACATGTCACTGTTTTCCCTGCAGGCTCTGAAAGCCTTTCTTCCCTGTGGTGTTTGACGGAATTTGAGCTCTGGTGTTGCACTACAACCACTTCTCAGGAGGCGCATCATCTACTGCATCGTCTACTGTCCGTCTGATATTAACAACACGGTAATCATTTTTCAATTCTTTACTGCCAGTATCAGGAAGTCAGTGACTGTATTTCCCCAGTGACAAAGAAACCACTCCTACCTGTTACACAATTATGTCTCTTCACCTAGAAACAATGCCAGAACTTCACGAGTAACCAGAAACTCTTACCAGTCAAACAGTCTCGCAACAAAAAAGCTGGCCAACTCCTGCTTAGCAGACGTACACTACACTACAGACACGGACTATAGTCCATTTGACTCCAATAACAAGAGATATACTCTTAGAGTCATATCGCAAGCACAAGGCTTGCTATGGATTTAAATTTGTTATGTACAATGCCTAGTGTGATTGCCCAACATATTGTGTTCTAGACATGTAACGATAGCGGGTTTTCCCGATGACTAAGTCGGGCAGTTCCTACCCGCCGATGACAAATAAATCAGCCGAGAGATTTTAAAGGACATAGTGAATGAAAACATGACACAAATATTCCTGAACTTTATTACGAAAATAAACAGTACTGACTGCACCATGAAAATACATTGTGTGTTTTTAAATGAAGTAAATATATAAATATGAATATATATATGAACTATTAATAAATATTAAAGTAAATATGAGATCTACACCCGACCTGAACCAAAAATTAACACTCCAAATTACAAAGAAAAAAAAAACACTTCAAATAACATGACACAATTTGTCAACTTTTAGAATTTTTATTTCGGCGCTAGAGGCTTGCACTGTGTACCGACAGTGGACCATTCTCCGCTGCTTCTGCAATTGACGAACCACCAAAAACTATCGGTGCAGATTTTTGCTCATAACCTCTATTCTGTTCTGTCTTTATGCCACCATAACCATTCAAAGCAAAGTTCCTGCCTTGTAAAAGCTCTGTAACCAGACAGGTTAAATATCCATCATGCCAACGCCACTGCGAGTAACTGTAGCTTTGTTTCTGCCTCTAGTATTTATTAGATAAATTACCTAAAGAATAAAACATGACAGGATGTGCTGCTACAGGAAAATAATCGACAGTCGAAGTTGTGTGATGAACGACACATTATTACTTGTTAGCCTTTTATAGTTAAATTTAATATTGTGGCAGGTCCCTGACACGTTAGTTTGTTAATGCCATAACTGCAATAAACAGTTGTTCTTTCACCAGCCTCTTTTATTTTTATTTTCTCCTTTGAAGTAAATAAGAGAAAAAACAGCCACATGTTGTCATGTTATTGGGAAACTGCAAAGTTCTGCCTTGAAGATGGCAGAAAACTCACTGGATGTTACAGGCACAGTGCTTTTACAAAAGATTTCCAGCACAGGAAAATTTTCAGAACAGAGCTGTTTATGCTTTTGTACTTTCAGTGAAATGACAGACAGAGAGAGAGACAGAGAGAGAGGGGAGCTGATGAGAGAATGACTGTTTATTGCAGCTATAATGCAGGTGATAACAGAAAGGTGAATCTAGCTATAAACCTTTTAAAATGTGTGACTTGTCATTCATGAATAAATGAACCATCATTTGTAATCGTTTACAATTCACTGTGGTATGAGTGGTGTGAGTGGATGTGTGTAGTATAACACACTCCAGGCCCTGTGTAATATAAAAAATAATGTGCTGAAGGAGGTTTTGCTGAAAGCGAAGATTGCTTTCCTAGAACTTTATGGTCTCTCCCATGTTATTCCTCACTTACACAGCATCGTTACCAACTTTCAATTAACGTTATAGCTGTTTATACCGAGTTAACGTTTTATCAAGTACAGCCTTTCATTTTCTGTTCTCCTCCAACTCTTTTAGAAACCATTTCCCATTCAGCAGTGTGAAGGGTGAGGACCAAACTTGTTTCATTTGTTTGTTCATTTGTTTTTATTGTATTTTCTGTCTATTTGTTTCGTTGTTTATCTTGCACGTTTTATATCTGTCTCTGCGGGCCAGAATGGAGAACGCATTCGGGTCGTCGTTTTCAGGAGTCGCCCCAGTTAGCAAAGGTGAGTTCAGTTCAGTACAGCTTCTGCCGCTCTATTCCTTTAGAGGAGGATGAACTTTAGATTCGTGCTAATTGTGTTATAAAAGTATAAATTAACCAGGGATGCCATGGTTTCGAATCAAACTTGACCAATCTGCACAGTTATGAATGCTATTGGTCAGTAGGTGTGTGGAAGATAACGTAGCCAGTGCGCTGTGTTTTATTATGATTATTTAAAAAAAAAATACATTTTATTTATATATATATATATATATATTTTTTTTTTCCATGTTATCCTTCATTTATATTGTAGCTTTTATTGTTAACAAATTATAATTTTGAAGGACACACTCTTTTTTGCATTACTTCTGAGGAAGAATTTGAGGTGATGACATGTTAAACTGAACTGTACCATGATACGTTTTATACCTAAAATAATACAATGACAAAATTATGCCTTTTAAGTCACAATTTTAATTGCTTGAATTGAGAATTCAGGAGTGCTGTGGTGTAATTGTGTAAAACATTTAATAGATTACTTTTTGACTATTTTCCTCTGAAATGTGGGATTGATTTGTGCCTCTAATTGCTCAGAAGTTGCTGTGTCTGAAATAGGTTTGCTGTGATGAGAATTTGTAATGAATGATTTACCTGCTGTGATATTTCAGCTGAGACATCCGGTAATTATAAACAGCACCGTCGAACTCCTTCTACCTCCAGCACGCTGACTTTCTCCGCTCGAGACGATGACGACGGCATGGTAATTAGAGCTGTTATAACTTGATGCTTGTTTGCATTTGACAAAATATTTTCACCAGAAAGAAATGTTTTCAACTGCTATTAATGAATAAATTAGAGTTCAGTAATTGAACAAACTAGCTAACCTTGCATTCGGTTCACAGGATGGTGCTAATTTCCCTTTATCACTTTACTTTGGTCGAGGTGATTCAGCCACAATAAAGAGTCATGAAACCTCCCTCTTTCAGCTCAAGTCTACCTTTCAATGTTTTTGAAAAATGCAACTTAAATGGGTGTGGATGGCTGTGCAAAGAAGGGAGGGGGGAGTGGGCGTGGCAGGGAAAGTTAGGAGAGGAAGAGGGGGTGAGCCTTCAGAACACTCACAAAAAAGATGGATAGTGACAAAAATTTTGACTTCTCTCCTCCTGAAACCCCAGGTCTAAATGGAGACACTATAGATAGAGGTGCTGTTCTCTGCCTTAACTATTTGAACCATTGTTGGAATGGTAGCTTGCTTATAGACTCGAACTTTTCACGAATAAAAAGGCAAACAACACAGACTCTCGTTGTATAGTTTTACACACGATGGAGCTTTATTTTTTTTTTATATATATATACACACACGTATGTGCATGTATGTATGTACGTGTGTGT
>JAOUWY010000043.1:10052709-10062740 GCA_025728095.1 Prietella phreatophila
CATTAGCAATAGCCAAGTGAGCGTAGCTTAGCTCAGTGTTTTGTTAATAATGTTTTTGTTTGCATTCCTCACTGTAAGTAAACATCACTGTTTGAACTGCGATTGCATCCTGCCTGCTTCCTTCGCCTCACGGCACGTTACTCTTCTGTTACCTTTTTTTTTGTAGACCGTATGTTTTATCATGTGCCTTATAATACGGTGCACCTTATGTATGGGTTAAGTACAGAAATAAACCCCGTAATTGAGACTGCGCCTTATGGTGCGGAAAATACGGTAAGTAAAAAATCGCTATATTTGCTTTTGAGACAATATTACCTTTCTAGACTTCAAACACTAGACGGTAGTGCAGAGTGCATAGTGTAAGTGTGTAGTAGGTCGTTTGGGACACAACTTTAGTATTTTCTTTCTGAAGCGTGTTTTCGGAACAGAAGTAACGTAATGAGCAAACGCACTCCGTGCCGCGATATTGAGATTCGTTGACAATGATTTTCATAATAGATTATTATCGATTTTATCGATGAGTTTTTGTGACTCTAATTAATACATTTTGAAAAATTGTAATTGATGGCAAATTGCTGTGGAGTAGAGTAATAAACCGCGAGCTATTATAGAAAAAGAATCAGATTTGGGGCAGTACCTCTCCCATGGTTGATTTTCTTATAACAGCACTACCCTTGGTTTGGTTTTATTCCTTACATGATATATGGAGTTGCTAGTTCACCCACCATTTTTTTTATTGAATTGTTTTTTAAAATAGGGTTATAGGTAGTCTCTGCACAGTGTGCCAGCTCCCTAATACATCTTTCAATATTCATAGGGATGGCACTGACATGATACTCCTGTATATTGTATAAATAAACTATATTCTGTTTTAAACCAAATGCTAATTCACTCTCTCGCTCTCTTTCTGTCTTTCTGTTTCTCAGGATCCGCAGGTTTTTGCTGAACAGCCTTCAGTCAAACTGTGCTGTCAGCTGTGCTGTAATGTGTTTAAAGACCCCGTCATCACCACATGTGGGGTGAGTCTCACTGTCAGCTCAAGCGTGAGGTCTTTAGCAATGGCCCAGTAGAACTGTACTAAACCACATTTATTTATTAACAAAATGCCCAACTAAAGCAACCATTGTAGTAAAAGGGCTGATGTTTATTATCATTAAAAATAATACGTGGTTGTATTATGATGGTGTCTAGGAATGATAGTTTATATGTCCTGTATCGTGGTGCACATTTGTAGCAATATTCGTTGTTTTAAATACCTGTATCTTTTCCTTCGTAGCATACCTTCTGCAGGCGATGTGCCTTAACCTCCGGTAAGAGAACTGTCTTATTTTTATTTATTTTATTTTTTTTTCACAAGCTTCATTGTGTAGGGAAATGAGACTAAACATTTTCCTGCTTGGACATGCATGGTCAATCATGCATTTATAAATAGCTAGATGAATTATAATTGCACATGAAGCCAAGTCTGCTAGGAAAGGGAACTGTAGAAAATAAAAGTGAATCCACCAGTTGCCTATGAAGCACTCAGCTTTAATGGTTTGCCTGCATTGTTGTCATTATATCTCATCTGAAAATTGAAGGGAGCACCATTCATTTGTTTATTCGTTCACTCACCAGAGAACTTTAGCAACAAACTGATGGTTAAAGCTTCTTGATAATTTCTCAGTTTAACCTTTACATTGGTTGCAAACTACCATTACCGTTAAATGCAACATGCAGTGTGAAAGTGTGACAGATGCCTGTCACATGTACATAGCGTTGTCTTGGGTCTCATAAAGAAGAATGATAGAATTAGTTTCTGCCTGCTGCTAGGCTCAATGATGTACCCTTAGTTTAATTTTAGCACTGATTTGCCTTACAGCACGGCTTTGGGTGGTGCTTTGGAGCTCTTTGGTACTGATTCTGAAATAATTGGTGTTATTTTGCCTGTTCATTTTGCCCTCAGTTAAAACAACGCTTTTGATCGGGTTGGAGACCTCAAAACATAGTTTTGAGTGAGTAACTCATTGTGTGTGTGTGTGTGTGTAGAGAAATGCCCAGTGGATAACTCGAAGCTCACCGTGGTGGTGAACAACATTGCTGTGGCTGAGCAGATCGGCGAACTCTTCGTTCACTGTAAATATGGTGTACGTCCCACCACTTCAGGAAAACCAGTTGCTTTTGAGGTGGATCCACTGGGCTGCCCCTTCACCATCAAACTCAGCACCAGGAAGTGAGACTGTATTCCTGCATGATGTTTTATACTATAGTTTGGTCATTAGCATATTGAACAGTGTTGTTCCAGCTGCTGAGGTCGAGTTAAAGCGTCGTTGCTGCTTCAACTTTGGTGTGTGTTTGTGTGCGTTCAGAGATCACGAGGTGAGCTGCGACTACCAGCCGGTGCGCTGCCCGAATAATCCCAGCTGCCCTCCACTGCTCACTATGAACCTGGAGGCTCATCTGAAAGAGTGTGAACACATCAAGTGCCCACATTCAAAATACGGGTGAGTAAGAGCGTGTGTGCTTGTGTCTCTGCTTTAAATGTGTGTTTCGGTTGCATGTTTTACTTTTTTATTTGAAACTCATTGTGGCATATTTTGGGCATAATGTTGCATTCTTGTCTTTCTCTCAGATGCACGTTCATTGGGAATCAGGACACGTATGAGACGCACCTGGAAGCGTGTAAGTTCGAAGGGCTGAAGGAGTTCCTGCAGCAGACAGACGATCGCTTCCATGAGATGCAGGTAAGCCAAGGAGTGACTGAGCTCATTCCTGTGCCTCATTCCTGTATCTAGTCCACTCACATACTGTCCCCTCGGCTGTAGGTGAGTCTGGCTCAGAAGGATCAGGACATTTCCTTCCTACGCTCCATGCTTGGCAAATTGTCAGAAAAACTCGACCAGCTCGAGAAAAACCTGGAGCTTAAATTTGGTAATAATTATAATAATACATTTATTTCTATTTAAAAAAACCCCAGCTCAAAACGATACAGGTATATTTCTGTCTGTTCTGTCTGTCTGTCTGTTTGTTGAATTTGGTGTTCTGGGATTTGTTCTGAGTGTAAGCTGCTGCTGTGATGTTCTGCAGATGTGCTGGATGAGAACCAAAGTAAACTAAGTGAAGATCTGATGGAATTTCGTAGAGACGCCTCAATGCTTAACGTAAGGAGAAATATTATTCATTACATGGCCCTGCATACATAAATTCCTTCGTTGATGTTCTGTTGCTCGTTTGGAGTAGAGAGCGCCTTTATTTGGTGTTGCTGGAATGTTCATGCATTACTAATCCCTAGCAGTAGAGATAGTGTTTAGTTTTAGACAAAACCTGCCACTATGCTGTCATTCTTTTATTGCACATTCTGGTTTTGCTGTATGTATTTGACTCTTTTATTTATTTGTAATTTTTAAATAAAATAAATACATGAACTAGGAATAACCATGTGCATCTCTCTCTCTCTCTCTTTTTTTTTTTTTTTAGGATGAGCTTTCACATATTAATGCCAGGCTTAACATGGGCATCCTCGGCTGTGAGTATTATCTCTGGTTTTTGGATTTTGGTTTATTTTTGTTTGGACAGTATGACAGATGCTTTTTCATTTGGAGTCAGGAGTCCGATTGTATTGTAGAGCAGCTTTAAGGTCACTTCAGATTCCACCCCTACTCCTACCCAATGTGTCTTATTGTAATGTAGAAGTTGTGATGTTAGTTTCCAGGGGTTATTATCTCTTTAGCTATACACAATGTATACATCACGCATACGTCAGTAACAGAGTGGAGCCTTTTATATTTTCTGAGTTGAAACACCATGTTAACAATTTGTACACAACTTTATTTGCATGAGAACTCGCATTAAAGTAAACTCTCTCTGGTGAGGTTGGAAACCTGTCGTTGTTTAGCACTTGCTCTGTCACAGATAGATGTTCTGTCATCCTACAACGATCATTGATCGAAAATCAATATGATCAATAATACATATGTTAATGTTTAACCCTAATTCTGAAAAAAGTTGGGACAGCGTAGACAAAGCTAAACAAAAAATCCTCTGAAAATTCAGTTCACTCTACTATATTGAAAACATATTATTAACACATTATTCTATGTTTTACTTTGTGAATTCAATTTATATTTGAAAATATAGACTCATTTCAAATTTGACAATGGCAACACACTCCAAAAAAGTTGGGACAGTCGACTGTTTTCCATTGTGTATCGTGTACACATTGTGCAGTGTAGAAGGTGAAATGCACAAAATCCTTCCGATTTGTCTTTGGGGAATGTTGTTCTCAAAGTCTTTGGTTAGCCTCAACCCATCCTTGCTCTTGAAGGACTAGACCTTTATTGAAGGCTCCTTATATACTATGATTAGACGATTGCCTCACCTGTTTCACATCACCTTCTTATTTCAACTTGTCACATCGCTATTAGTCCTAAATTACCCCGTCCCAACTTTTTTGGAACATGCTGCATGAATCAGTTTCAAAATAAACGTTAACCTTCAAAAACAAAAAATATCTGATACCTTGTCTTATTATAATTTTTTTTCAATGTCAAAGTACATTTACAAATCACTCCTTTGTTTTTATTAGCGTTTTCCATACTGTCCCAACTTTTTCGAATTGGAGTTGTACAATAACTTTTAATTTCTGTATTTTTTCTAGCCTATGACCCTCAGCAGATCTTTAAGTGTAAAGGCACGTTTGTGGGTCATCAGGGTCCCGTGTGGTGTTTGTGCGTTTACTCCACCGGCGACCTCCTCTTCAGCGGCTCCTCAGACAAGACCATCAAGGTAGGCTAAACTTTACATGTCCATTTTACATTCGTAGCAAAATTAGAACAATACTGACCATCTGATTTATGATGTAGATGCTGTTTAGGTCAGAGGTCATTTTAGCACTCTACTGTTCTCTCTTTTTCACTTGTACATGAACTCAAGCGCAGCCCCCGAGCACGACGGCAGTCGGGACTCTCTTTGCGCCAATAGTTTCTGAATCAGCATTGAGATCAAGACCGATGTTAAAAACAACGTTACAGCTATGTCAAGCTATGTTTTTCTTTTCTTTTTTGCTTTTAAGGTTTGGGACACCTGCACCACATACAAGTGCCAGAAAACTCTGGAGGGCCACGATGGCATTGTGTTAGCGCTGTGTATTCAGGGGTGAGTGTGTGTGACACAAGCGTACACACATCCCTCTCTCTTCTCTCTCTCTTTCTTTATCTTTAAAGTAACTGCTTACATGGGGATTCATAATAAACTTTCTCTTTTTTTTTCCCCCTCACACTATCTTCTCATTCTCTCTCTCATGCAGGAATAAGTTGTACAGTGGCTCAGCAGATTGCACCATCATTGTAAGTGAGCCTGACGCATACACATCATTTGGAACATTCATCCTCATAATAATAGCGTCAGCTTACATTGCTTGCCAGATTTTGCTTATGCGTGTGTGTTTGTGTTCACATGCAGGTTTGGGACATCCAGAACTTGCAGAAAGTGAACACAATCCGTGCACATGATAATCCAGTGTGCACACTTGTCTCCTCGCACAACATGCTCTTCAGTGGATCACTTAAAGCAATTAAGGTGACTCGCACGGAAAGGCACTAAATAATACTGCATATATATGCACTGTGTTACACGTGCTATTCATGCGTATGCCATTTAAAATAAATGTGTCCTTACAGGAAGCTTCACTGTATTTAGGTGGATGCCAAAAAAAAAACAGTTGTTGGTTTTGTGCCCTCAGACAGCACAGGTCTGAACAGTGTCGTCACTACATCATGGATTATTTGTGTTTGTGTCTAGGTGTGGGACATTGTGGGCACGGAGCTGAAACTGAAGAAAGAGCTCACTGGTCTTAATCACTGGGTGCGAGCTCTGGTCGCATCTCAGAATCACCTGTATAGCGGATCCTACCAAACCATTAAGGTAAAAGAATATGATCAGTTATTACAATCTAATGAAATGTCATGGAAAGCTGATGTATGTTAGAGATGCACCGATGTAATCGGTATCGACTGATAAGTTTAAAAACATCCGATGATCATGGCTGATAATATCCTGTCAATCAAAAGAGGGCAGGAAAACACATGGATTTCGTGCTGTGTGTAAAGATGATATCTCTTGCGTGAAATGATGACAGAACTGCAGTTTGTAATGTCTAAGCCCTGCACTTATAATATTTTACACCGGACACTGGAGCAGAGAAGCGGGAGTTTCAACGGCGAGTCTATTAAAGCGCCAGTACACCACTGAAGGTTTTAAATGAAGATGAGTGATGATAAAGTAGTATATATTGCACAGAAAATATTTGTAGAGCAGTATATTTCATTATCAAGTTAATCCTAACGAGTTAATATCATTAAAAAAAAGGTTTATATTAGGCCTATATATTACCAGTTTAATGTATTGATGAAGTAGAAATGCTTTTGTTTGTGGAGAGTGAATGTGAGACTAACAGGAGGTTCTTTAGGATTCAGTCAATGTTGATATAAGTTAATAAAATTCAGTAAGTTAAGAAATCTTACTTTAATCTTCAGAATTTAGTTCATGTGTTAATTTTTATTAGAGTAAAGTGTGTTCAGTTTGAGACCAGTTACTGTGAAACATCTTGTTTAAATTGAGAGAATAAAGTTTTTATTTGCATTTCTTTCAGAATTGTGGAATTAATTATTATTAATTTATAAGAAGGTGTAAAAGGCAGTATCGGCCCATATCACTCTGAATAATCGTTTATGGGTATCGGCTGAAGTTTAGTATCGGTGCATCTCTAATAAAAAAAAAGTGTGTGTGTGTGTGTGTGTGTGTGTGTGTGTGTGTGTGTGTGTGTGTGTGTGTGTGTTTTGTCATGGACCCAGTTTGAAGCTGTACTTCAATCAGTCATTTATGCTTACCCAAGTAGTTTTGTTATTGAACGGCACTTAAACAAACCCTTCGCCTACTAACTAGCTCTCGCACATTCCCTTACAGGTTAATTTACAGCAGCTGCGACACCTAGATCAGGGGTATCTATAAAGGTTCAGGTGCAAAAAATTCCTTGCTTACAAACATATGGCACAGCATCTAAAGTGAACGAGTAGCAACAAATTACCTTTAAATTCTTAAACCATTAAGAAATGTGTGGTTTTTTTTTGTGGCATTTCATACTACCACTTTGGTCCAGCGCTATACACTCTAAAGTTTAGAGTCTAAACAGATGAGAACGCCGGTTCCTCATATGAACTGTGGTCTGCTAGTTGGCGACCTACAGCGAGGTGACATCTGTGTTGTTTTATTTAAAATCCTTCTAGTGCATTATATCCACTTCAAATTTACACACAATGTCTTTTTGACTTTTGAGGGTTTTTTTTCATTAGCATAAACAAAGTCCTTTTTTTAAAAAAGGGAATCGATTCGGAGGGAAAAAGGAACAGCAATTTCAAAGAGAACAATGAACTGCACCAGAATCATGTCCTTTCTTATACCTCATGTCATTGTTTTCTCGCTTTCTGTCTATCATTCCCTCTCAGATTTGGGACATTCGTTCTCTTGAGTGCGTCCATGTCCTCCAGACTTCTGGGGGGGGCGTTTACTCCATTGCTGTCACCAACCATCACATAGTTTGCGGCACGTACGAGAACCTCATCCACGTGAGTTGACGCCTCTCCCTAAACGCTATGCCTTCATAATGTTGATAGCCGTCTTCCTTTCACGTGCGCACACGCATTTTCTGTCTTCTTGGCATTATTTATGATTTTCCCTTTCCTCCCCAGGTGTGGGATATCGAGTCTAAAGAGCAGGTGCGCACACTAACAGGACACGTCGGGACGGTTTACGCTCTGGCTGTCATTTCCACTCCGGACCAGACCAAAGTGTTCAGTGCCTCCTACGACCGCTCACTTAGGGTAAACTCCGAGAATCATTTATACAGACGGAGCGCAACTGATTTATTTATTTTGGTTTGGTTGTCTTCACGTGTATCGCTTGTGTTAATTGTCCAGGTGTGGAGTATGGACAACATGATCTGCACTCAGACTCTGCTACGCCATCAAGGCAGCGTCACTGCGTTGGCCGTCTCTAGAGGGCGCCTGTTTTCCGGAGCCGTGGACAGCACTGTGAAGGTTGGGCTCATTCTCTTAACTTTTTTTATTCCTGCACTTCATTTCTGTCTTTAGCACTTTTCTTTCTTTCTTTTTAAATCTAAGGGTGTAAGTTTCTTTTGTTTGATAAACATCAGAAATCTGTTTATTTTGGCTCATCAACATCTGGAGAGTTTGGCAGTCACACTTTTTTATTTGTTGAACTCTGCTTTGTTACCCCTCTATTGAGCCTCATTGGTTTCATCAAAGTAAATTGATGCCTATTCGAGAAGATGAGCGTTAGTATAAAGCTACTTTTCGCCCTCTCATTTACATTTTTTTTATTGTGGGTAATTTCTAACCTTGTTCTCTTTTCTCTCTCCTCAGGTGTGGACCTGCTAAATGATGAACAAATGCAGAGCATCTAAAAATCACGACGGACCTTTTAGTGACTTCCAGCGTTGTGTAAAAACAATTTAATACGTGGTGAAGTTGCATCACATTTAAAGATACCAGCCTGAGCAGGAGTGACCTCCCCTCACCCCCCCGTTTTGACCCGGGACTGCGGCGTCGCCTTAAATCGCTCCGAATGACCAGCGTGTACTAGTCTGCAGTGACAGGACTTGATATACGGTTCTGTATATAGACAATTTCACTCAGTTAAAACGTTGGCTTTTCTGAGCAGCAAGCCATGATGTGATGAATCATATCTGAGATGCCTTCTCCACTGGGACTCCGCAATTAGATCATCTGAACTGACCACCTTAACTTTACTCCGACAACATTTTCAGCTGTTTATGGAGCATACTGTACGGGTCAGGGAACAGAGCTTCAGTTAATAATAATTCAGTTGCTTCTAGATTGAATTGTGTTATGTGGAAGTGCTCGCTACGTGAGATTAGCCCTTGATTTTGTGCTCATCCTTATTAGCCACGTGTTTACATGACAAAAGCAGACGAAAGTCACGTGCGGTCATGATGCAGGGTTAGTGGTCGACACGTCAGAAAACGTTTGAGCAGCTAGATATGCCGTGGTATTTTCCAGCATGTGGGGAAAAACGGATAATAGAATCTGGGCATGTGAGCACAGTATGATGTAACGAGCTAAAGGGCAGCGATTGTGGTGAAGGACACCGAGGTCTGCACAGAACAGGAAATAGAGGGAGCAGGTGTAGCAACGACTGCATCAGATTGCTCATGCTCTGTCTCAGCAAAGTCATATTGATCAAGTTAACAGTTAATCAGTATTCACTGTCGCAACGGCAGTTTCCGACCCTGGTCCTAAGAGACGAACGATTCCGTAAGTGGAGGAGGAAAAACCTGTTTATATGATGCTACTTCACAGGTTTTTCCATATGAGCAGCTTTATGACTAACATTCGATATTGCCAAGCGAGAGATTTTTAAAGACATTTTTTATTGTATATACTTAATCACCTAATTAATCAACAGCACACCGAATTGATGGGGGAAAAAAGGACTAGTTTTGAGTGCGTCATTGTCCACTTCCTTGTAACTGAGTCCACTTCGCCATCCACCTTCATCACCTCGAATGAAGTAGATGAGGGATCAAGTGAATATCACTCTCGACTGCGGTTTCTTTTTTTGAAATGGTGGATGAAGCTGTTTCTACATGAAAACAGTAGCAATAACATACTTCATATAGGATTATTTTTTTTTCTGAATCACTCTGCCTCCTATACAAGCCCTGCATGCATTACTGCAGTTGTGTCGCTAGCTAAACATTCTTCTGTATAGCTAGCAGAGAAGCGAGCGAGTGAGCGAACTGACCAACATGCGTCGTGTTGCTAGTGCACACTCACGATGTAAGATTTTGTCCGGGAAAGTCAGTGAGGGTGTGTAAAGCAGTATTGAAACACTGGGACTTTTAACTGTTAACCCACATTATGACTGTATTACAGCAGCTGCAGCTTTGGTGTGTGTGTGTGTGTGTGTGTGTGTGTGTGTGTGTGTGTGTGTGTGTGTGTGTGTGTGTGTGTGTG
>JAOUWY010000043.1:10062840-10082200 GCA_025728095.1 Prietella phreatophila
TGTGTGTGTGTGTGTGTGTGTGTGTGTGTGTGTGTGTGTGTGTGTGTGTGTGTGTGTGTGTGTGTGTGTGTGCGCAACTGCACTGGTGTTTTATTCAGTCACACATGCACTCCTAATATTATAGTGTTAATCATTGTTGACTCAGTTATTCCACTCCATTGTGTTATTGTATCTACTGCTCTCAGCCAATCAGAAGTCACTGTACTGAAGTAAACAGTAGACAAGTGGTGATCTTAAATTTCCATCGTCATTGATAATTGCCTACATTTTTATCATGGGTCATGACGTCATCACAATATTGAATAAACTGTTCTGATGAATGTCTTATTTGTCTGTTATTAACAGGGTACTACATTGGACCGCGTAGACTATAAAGAGCAAATGAATGTATCAGAGGAGGGCTGCACTGTGGAGCAGCAGAAAACATGCTCTCCTGGTGTTATTTGGAAGTGGAGATGATAGTCATGGTATATTGCGTAACTGATTACTGATCAGTGAAGACCTTTTTGTAGATCCTATCTCTTGTTTGAGCTATTTATTTTTTAGCCCCCTTCATTGACACATCCACAGTGATTGAAATAGAGTATTGGGTGTAATGAAGATGAAAGAGGTGGGATGGTTTTCGGAGAGAAACTAAAAGTAGATTCTTATTATGCCATCACTGATGATACCTCAAGCAATTGAGTTTGAGCAATTGAGGCACAGCGGGTAAAACTACTTTTAAATGGGGCCATATTAGACCTCATTAAAATACCCAATGGCTTGTCATATCTTATAAATATATGTACCCCAAACACCCCCCCTTCCAGGGACCAAAAGTAACAATAACATAAACTGTCGTTTTTAATATTTGCTTGCAATTCCACTTTAGTGTGAGGTTTCTCTTTCAAGAATTCACAAAAGGTTTTCAGGTTTCCAGATCTTTTGAAATTACCCCTTCTCACTGTTAACTTTGTGCTTTTTGTCTGTAGCCATGGCGAAATATTTCATTCAGTAAATTTATTTGCAGGGGAAAAAAAGGCTCTTGTATTTTAGCTAACTGGTAACACAGTGTACTGCCACCATGGAAGAAAAACTGCAATGTGTTGGCCGGTGCGTCACCTACCATGCACGCTAAGAGAGCATGTTAACATCTGTCTGTGGGCTGCATTTGGCCCTGGGACTTTGCTCTAGGGTCCTGGGTTTCATCCTGAACTTGGGTGACAATGTGATCAGTTCCTGTTCATGTTCTCATTTAGGGTGACCATACTTTGATTTTCAAAAATGTTGGCAGTATGGTAGGATGGCGCCACGGAACATACGGGCGCTGAAGGAAACCAAGGTTAATGCCACACATTCTAGCCAATTTAGAAATCCCAGGACATGTCTGGGGGGGGAAAGAGCATGTATGATCACCCTACCTCATGGCTGCATTGGTTTGCTTCACAGCTTTTACAAGTTCCTACCTAAAAACATGACAGTAGGTGGATTAGCTACACTAAATTGCCACTAGGTGTGTGTGCATGTAAACATGGTGCCATACAAAGGCTGCTGCTGAGGTCAGAAAATGCAGACATTTTTAAAAGAAAGGGAAAAAAGCTTAGAATTATTATTTGTGTTGAACATTTATTTAGAGCAGGTGGTTTTTTGGTGCATCACTGCAAGCACACCATGTTTCTCAATGGCGATATGAACACAGCTCAATACGAACCAACAGCAGGAACATGAACACAATATACAGCCTGCACTCTCTCTCACACACACACACACACACACACACGGACACAGGTGAGCCATGCAGGGAATCTCACATTGTCTTCTTTTTAAATAAACATCTCTGCCAAACAGTGAAAATAAAACATTTTGAACCTATATATATATATAATATTTTGCACATATTTTTTTTTTTAGAATCTGAAAGATGAATAATATGCAATGAAAAAAAAAAATGGGCATTTTAAAATGTTAAAGAATTAAGCAATGCAATTTGCTATTTACAAAGCTTAAAAAAAACAACCCGATAACTCATGTCTCTGTACAGTTTCTACACAATCACACTAAAAAAAAAAAAAGAACAGATGGACAAGGCACGTACATTAAAAAAGTAACTACACATTTTAGGCATGTGCCAATATTCTGTTTCTATAGCACGATAATCAGCGTCATCACAGATCGCAATATTATCATGAAATTTATTACTATTGCATGTTCTTTCTGCTGCTTCGCGGTTCTCAGAAATAAGGGACTTAGTGAGACAACTGTCCTTTTAACTTCTCAACCAGGACGCTGGCATTACGTACGCCGCCTAACCAAGGTGTAGTAATAATAGTTCAGTTTCCACAATAACAATATTGTTGAATATCGTGATATATAACCGAGTACTGGCACATGTCTGTACAATGTAATTCATTAAATTACAAGTCATTTAAATTCCTATTTATATGTGTATATATATATATATATAAAATGAAAATCCACCTAAAAGCCCTCGTTATGGTGCACACACCATTATAATTCTGTTTTTCTGGAAAACATCTATGATAATATAACAATGTGTACTACGTAATAATTAAATATTTAAGTTATAATGAAATGCTTAGTAGATTATGTTCTTGATTATTGTACGTGTGTGTGTTTGTGTGTTAGGTCACTAGTCGTGTTAAGGCACACGAATCAACGAGACACTGAAGGATTAGGTGGTGCTAGAGGGGCCGATGTCGACGCTGTGCCAATCGTTGGAGTAAGTGTTCTTACTATAATGTCTGCCTTAGTGAGGCGATTCTTCGTAGTGGTTATTTTGGTGTGTTACCATGTAATAATGCACTACATGAGTCCAGTTGAACACTGAGAATGAGGGTGTAATGAAACAGAATAGCTCTGGAGGTCATGTGTTTATTGTCCTCTATCAGGGTATATGAAGAGCACTAATCATGTATGCTAACCAATAATTAACCCTGAAATAGGCCATGACAGTGCAAAGTTGTCTCTTCAGTAGGAATGGTTTGATCAAACACTAGCATTTGGGACACAGCCTTGGGGCATCCATTCTGCTGTAGGTGAGGTCAAAGGTCACAGCAAAACAAGCCAAAAAACAAACTAACACACAAAAAAACACACAAAGCAAAAATGTTAACTCTGATCACTGAAAACCAGCACACATCCGACATTAAGCTTTTTTACTTTTAAAAAAAAAAAGAGGAAAAAAATGGTGTCATTATAGAGGTTCTGCACATAACACTGCATTTACCATGGAATAAAAACAAAATAAAATATTTATATATATATTTCTTTATATATATAATTATATTTATATATATTACTGTACTGATTGATGCAGGTCTCGCACTGTGAGACTTTGTTCTTTAGAGATTAAAAACGTGTCTCATGCTTACACATTGTGCACATACCATAATAATCATTTCATATACATTAGCAGGATGCTAGGCGAGACGCACGACAGGCAGAAATCGACGTCCCCTCGCTGATCATTTGAGAGAATAAAAGGTTCGGCCTCCACTTAAAGGCTGTGCACCAGAGGTGGATGGAGATAAAGAGAGGATTATTGGAATGGGGAATGAATAGAAGAGAGGATAGTGTAGGGTGATTAAGTAGGTTAATTTGTGCCCTTGCTGCTCTCCTGGTATTGTGCTCTTCACTCCAGCATGGCATCCAGCTGATCAGCCAAGTCATCGAACATGCTGCCGATGTCGTCCAGGATGCTCACTGTGCTCTTGTTCTCGGCTGACAAGCTAAAACACACACACACACACACACACACAATATCAGAAGATATTATTGCCACACATTACTACTATAGTAAAGACGTGAAGCCAACAAATTGCACTCGGATACACAATCTGCAAAGATCAGCAAATATGAGCACACACAACCATAGCTGAGGCCATAACAACAACAATGGCATAACCCTAGCTTACTAATCTAGTTACTTAATCAACCAAGAACCATATCTAAGGAATAAAACACTTTAGATATATACTGGGGTGTAATGGTCAAGAGGTGGCTCAACAGCTAAGGCTCTGGGGTACTGGTCAGAAGGTCGGTGGTTCAAGCTGCCACTGTTGGGCCCTTGAGCAAGGCCCTATCTGCTCCAGGGGTGCTGTATCATATCATAACTTCCTAACCAGCTGTGATATGCAAAGAAAAGAATGTCACTATGCAGTAATGCATATGTGACAAATAAAGGCTTATTCTTCTGCTGCTGTTATAGGAAAATAATCAGCAATGGATCATGACAGAAAAATAACCCAAAACACATGCACACACACGCACACTGTCTGCAACATCCCCCTTACGTAAACTTTCCTGTGGCAGAAATTATAAAGTTACCACGTTACCTCTGACTATTAGAAAGCAAAAACACTGGCGATGCCTAAACGTCTTTCGGGGCTCTCAAGTGGCACGACAGAAAAGCGTGTGCCGTATCGTCGGGCATCTCAGGTTCAAATCCTGATGATTTCACATCCATTCATGACCTGGGAGTCGAGAGCAAAACTAGCGATACTCTCTGGTTGGGAGGGATGGCATACTCTGTCCCCATCACTAGGCAACGTGTTTGTCTTTGAGCTCACGTACATAGAATAGGGAGGATAGCGCTTTCACGGCATGGCAGGTGGCTTCATGTATCTCAGAGGAAGCATGTGTTTGCTCCACCCTACCTGCTTGGTAGTTGTGATGTGATCGAGGAGAGTTAGCAAATTGAAACGACCAAATTGGAGAGAAAATGGGGGGGAAACAACAACATTGATAGCAATGATTACACTACAGGCTTTTAAATTTGTTTATTATTAGACTTTGCTAATAGGGTAGGTCCTCCAGACACCCTGTGCGTTACAGAAACAGTAATATAATAGAAGGACAGTATAATATAAACCTGTGATTTAGCTTGCAAGCAGTACTGTGGTTTGAAAATCCTGTTAGCTGACTTGTTACCTTAGAGGTGTTCGCACTGTGTTGTTTTATTCCAAGTCTACATAAATGAAGCAGATACTACAGAGTTTGGTGGATGATTAATTGTGTTAATGCATCTTACTCGTTATTCCTGTCCTCTTTGATTTTCTCCTCCACAGCCTGCAGCGCTGCAGCAAGCGATGCACTTGTCTCCTCGATCTTCTGATGCACTGCATCCACACTCGTCACCCCAGCAACTTCTGCCGTCTGTGGAGCCCCGCCTCCAGCGTCCATAGACACGCCCCCGATGGAGGAGCGAGGTGGTTTAATGGGTGGAGTGATGGGAGTCTGTGGAGTTTGTGGACTTTGAGCTGGTGATGTTGGTGTTTTTGCTGCATTAGGGGGCGTGACAGGTGGTGTGGCGGTTGTTATGGTGACAGTCTGATTGGTGGCAGGTGACACCAGTGAAGTCACGGCAACTTTCTGAATGATATTTTTATTAGGTTTGGGAGCTGTGGGTGGTGGAGTGGGTTTCGGAGAAACCGGAGGAGGGACTTTCTTCCCTTCAACTGCAGCAAACATACACAGAAGGAGATTAAAGCAATAGTTTAACCAAAATGAGAAACACACAATGTTTCACTTACTCCAGATGTAGTCAATCAACCAAATCAAGCATTGATTTGAAGGCTACAAGCTTAATTTGTTAGCTTTTCAATTCGAGTCCTAAACTAAAGCAGCAACCCTCAAACACCAGTCATGTATTGGCTGATCGGCTAGATTGGGGTAAGAGGAACATTGTGTTCATTTCTTTTTTTATTTAAAACCGTTCCTATAAAAAGACATTTAGCTACTAGATTTATTGTAGGAGAGAAGAATGGATAGAAACAAGGATGTACATAAAAATCAAAGAGGATCAATTAGCAAAATGAAATTCTGATAATATAACAAATGAGCCTAATGATAATATAACAAATGATAATATAACAAATTGCATCAAATCTAAGACATCAACTACATAAGCCGTGTAAGACTGTGAAAATGTGGAGACAATATGGAGAAAGCAGAATGGCTTAGAAAAAGAACAATGGAATTTGACTGGGGGCATTTGGCTACTGGAGCTCCAAACATTTATACACAGTCTAGAATAAAAAGTACCTTTTGGAATGTAATATTCACGCCACTACGTTAGCTGAAATAAAAACTTTATTATGCATCTTCTGACTGGCCAATGGTGGAGATTAGTTGACCACAGGCAGCTTTATAAGTACACTTCTACAGCTGCACTTCACTACATCTAATCCCACTGACAGCGCCAAGCTCTGTTTTTCTACTGGCTGATGGCTCACATTCAGTGAACAATGGCAAAATGAAGAAAGTTACTCAGTTGGGGTATCGTTTTACAGATCTACAAATACATAACAGACCAACCGGTCTATAGAAATGTATCGGCCAATATTATTTGTTAACGTATCTGTCATCAAGACAGCAGCCCCAACATATTAAGCTATTAAACCAATCTCAAAGAGTATATTTAACACTAAAGAAATCATAATATAACTCTTATTGGATTCAGAGTTTTTCATGGCCTTGTGTAATTCAGTGAACCTCAGGGCTGCACTACACTGATCAGACATAACATTTAAACCACTGACGGGTGATGTGAATAACACTGATTATTTCATTACAATGGCACCTGTCAAGGGGTGGAACACATTAGGCAACAAGTGAACAATCAGTTCTCAAAGTTGATGTGTTGGAAGCAGGAAAAAGAGGCAAGCATAAGGATCTGAGTGACTTTAAAAAGGGCCGAATTGTGATGGCTAGACGACTGGGTCTCCAAAACAGCAGGTCTTGTGGGGTGTTCCTGATATGCAGTGATTAGTACCTATCAAAAGTGGTCCAAGAAAGGATAACCAGTGAACCAGTCACAGGGGCATGGGCACTCAATGTGCAATGATGCACATGGGGAGCGAAGGCTAGCCCGTCCGGTCCAATCCCACAGAAGTGCTATTGTAGCACAAATTGCTGAAATGGTTAAAATGCTGGCTATGATAGAAAGGTGTCAGAACACACAGATTGCATCTTACTGTGTATGGGGCTGCCTACGTAGCCACAGACAGGTCAGAGTGCCCATGCTGACCTCCTTCCACTGCCAAAAATGCATAGAAGGGACATGTGAGCATCAGAACTGGACCATGGAGCAATTGAAGAAGGCAAGCCTGTGGAGGCAGTGTGATGTTCTGGTCAATGTTCTGCTGGTAAACCTTGTGTCCTGGCATTCATGTGGATGTTACTTTGACACGTACCACCTACCTAAACATGGTTGCACCCTTCATAACAATAGTATTTCCAAATTTCAGTGGCCACTTTCATCAGGATAATCAGGATATTATCTGGATACAATCTGCAAATGGTTTGATGAACACGATAAAGAATTCCAGGTGTTGACTTGGCCTCCAAATTCCCCAGATCTCAATCCCATCGAGCATTCGTGGGATGTGCTAGACAAACAAGTCCGATTCATGGAGGCCCCACCTCGCAACTTACAGGACCTAAGGATCTGCTGCTAACATCTTGGTGCAAGATACCACAGCACACCTTCAGAGGTCTTGCGGAGGCAATGCCTCAAAAAGTCAGAGCTGTTTGGGGGATCTACACAATATTAGGGACGTGGTTTTTATGTTATGGCTGATCTGTGAATATGGCCAAATGTTTGTGGACACTTGAACTTCAATTCGCTACAGGGAAAGAACCTGATTTAGTGTCTAAGATGATAAGGTATGGAGTAGATATGGTTGGCCTATAGTCGACCTTACATCCGAACACATTGCAGACTCCTGGAACCAAACATCTTCATTAAGAGAGGTCTCCCTCCTACTCTGGAGATGTTACAGGAGATAGGCCTCAGGTGGATGTGGGGACCAGTCCTAGTCTGAGGGCCTTGCAAGTTTTTTCCAGTGGTCAAGATGTCTTGGAGAAAGTGGAGTAGGTACACAAGTGGGTATCCCTTACTGACACCATAGTGCCTCTTGGAGAAATCAATGCTCATACCGGGAATTATGGAGATACAGAAGGTGAGTGATTGGGAGGAATGGCCTCTCGAGTGGTGACATTTTTCTTTAATTGCAATCATGGATTGACAATAAAAAACACTATGTTTGAACACAAGGTTATTCAGTGGACTTGGCACTAGAGCACCTTGGGCACCAGATCAATGATTCATTTTGTGATAGCATCATCAAACTTGAGATCATATGTTTTGGATACTCAACTAAAGAGATGTACAGAACTGTCAACTGATCACCACTTGGTAGTGAGTTGGATTTGTCATACAAGACATCTGCCAGATTTACTTGGAGAGCCTTTTGAGTTGCTTGGGAAAACCTCTGAAGAACATCTCCCTTATACTAAATTAGCAGTGTCGGATAAGATTCAGCTGGAGATGTTGCAGGCAATAAAACAGGTTGGGGTTGTGTGCTTAACATATCTGTTTAATGTTGCATGGAATTCTGGGGCAGTGCCTTTGGACTTGCAAAATAGTATAGTGAACCTGTCTCCGGAGTTGGGTCTGCATTTTTTGCCATCAAAACAGTTTAAGGAGAGTGTCACACTCTATCAAGAGTGTGTTTTCATGGACAGGATATTACATTGCAGAAAAGTTTGGATATGTGTCCAATATAGGAGGCTAAAGGTAACATCCTTGTTATTTGGAGTTGATGTTCTCTTGGTACCGTCAAAACTGGACCTCAGACACACACTCTAGCGTTATACTGCTGAGTGGAAAGTGGAAGCTGTGAAAATAAGCATCTTCATGTCAGAAGATATGGGGAGCATATTCACAAGTGATAAATTTTTTTTAAAATTGTACAAGTTTGACAAAAGGATTGGGTCAGTAGCTGCAATTTTCAGTCGCTGTAATGGTCTATGCTGGTGGAGCTTCATTCTTTGGACAATACATTCTGTTTTTTGGTCAATCTATATCCCTATCCTCACTCAAAACAATAAGGTCATGAATACAGGTGGATTAAAGTATGTCCCCCTATGTTGTGTTCTTGAGATTAAAGTAAATTACTGGCTAGAGGGCTGTGTGCTATCTGGGTAGTATTCAATAATTATAAATATGTTTACACTAAATTTTGGGAGAAAATAACCCCAGGGTGGATAAATTAGCATGCTTCACGCAATAAGTACAAAGATGAGAAGAAAGCAAACCAAAACTTCTGATCCGACACAAAATAAAAAAGGCTTGGAGCTGTTTTTTTTAGAGGAATACTCACATAATTGGGTAAAGACAGGGCAAGAGAAAGGGCCACACTGTGTAGTACCTGGGCTGCCAGGAGCTCCAGGAAAGGCGCCTTTATTGGCCACTGCAGCTGGAGTGTCCTGTCTCTTCACGTTATGTAGGACGGGTTTAGGAGACACTGGAGGCTTAGCTGTTTTACCAGGTGTAGTTTGTCCATCCAGATCTGATTTCTCTCTCCGAGGTGCGTTCTCCACTGGCTTCTCAGCCGATCTGGGCTGTTCAGAGACAGTAACATCAGAAACCGGGCGTCTCTTAATAGTGCCGGTTCCATTCTGATAAATCGTCTCATCCTCAGATTCCTTCTCTCTGATCTTGGGCCTCCGTTTGACAGTGTTTGACTCTGTGAGGTAAAATCTGGCTTCATCCTGAGGTGGCTTGGAGCTCCAGGTCCTCTTTTTAGAGCCATCAGTGTTTGAAGAATCCTCCCGTGGTGTAAGTTGGACGGCACCCCTGCCATCCTCACTTTGCTTTGGCTTTGTTTTAACAGTTAGGTTTCTGTCCTCAGCAAAAGGCAGGTTCTCAGCCAGTGGTTTGGCCTGAATTTCATTCTGTGCTGTAGTCTGAACCGGTACTGGCTCGGATTGTTGCGATTTTTTCTTAGCGGCTGCTACAAGGTCTGTCACTGGGCCACTTATGGTCCTGCGGCGATTCACAACTTCTCCATCTAAACCAATTGCATCATATTGCCTCCCTCCTGATTGAGACACCTGAGAAGACAAGAGAATAGTTTAAATTGCAGTAGAACTCTTCAAATTGCGAGTAATATCAACTTTACCTATAAGAACTAAAAACAAACTATATCAGGTTTAAGTAAGCTTGTGACAACTGTCATGAAGTTGCTGTTTGTTTTATATAACATTGCCAATATATGAAAATGAGCCCTGAATGATCTGGATCTGAATCTCAATGGGGAACTTGCAAAGGGGCATCCAGAACCTCAGTATAAAAAAATACACTGAAAGAAGCTGTAAAATTGAGCAAAATAAATTTCTACATGAAATTTGCATCCACTGAAAGCTGAAACAGAACTATACATTTTTTATTTCTGGTACCCCTAAATAAATATATATATTTTTAAAAAGGGGGTTAAAGAAACTTTGTTTCAGCTCATTGAACGTTTTATTCATTTTTGCGTATTAATTTTTGCTTACTACCCTGTTCAGGGTGTACCCCGCCTTGTGCCCGATGTTCCCTGGGATAGGCTCCAGGTTCCCCCGTGACCCTGAAGAAGGAGTAAGCGGTTGAAGATGGATGGATGGATTTTTGCTTACTTCCTAATTGGGGGTGCCTGGAATGCATGGCTGTTGGCCGATTGTTTTGGCAAAAGCATTGGTTTAGTGTTTTGAAATGATGAAAGAGAGGTGGTTCTTGGTCGGACCTGTTGTAGACCTGAGGAACGTAAAGGACACTAGAAAAAGGGCAGGAAATTAGGAAGGTGGGAAAGGGGGTAAATGGAATGAGCAAATCATTTCCTACCTGTACATAATGTGCTATAGATCTCTGCATGGCAAGTCCTTTTGCTCCTCCTCCGATGGATGACATCTCCAACATGGCGGCGATACTCTTGACACTGCCCACACTGCTTGTCTCCACGGCACCACCGCATCCCGTCTCCACAGTGACACCGGTTTCCACAGCGCTGGCTCGTCTCTGTGGGTTGTAGTTGACGTCCAGAAGGTTTCCAGTACCCGTGTCTTTGGGCATGTCATTTAGGTTGGTGCTGGAACTCGAGATGGCTGAGCTAGAGCGCTTTGGTGGTGGAGGAGGAGGTCCTTTCTTCTTCTGCCTCAGCGCAAAGGATTGGCTGCCCCGGTTCACATTTTTCTCATTTTTGACATTTTTGTCATTATTTTTGTCGCTCTGGTTGCGTACAGAGTTGCTCCGGCTAACGCGGCGCTGCACGTTAGTGTTCGCATTCACCATGTCAGCCTCATTGCACTCCTGCTCACCATCGTATCGGTTTAGGCTGTTCGCACGCTTTTTCATTTCTTGTTCCTGTTTACCAGATTCGTTGCCCTCGGGTGGCAGGAGAATTTGAGGCACAGATATGGT
Source organism: Prietella phreatophila (assembly GCA_025728095.1). NCBI lineage: Eukaryota > Metazoa > Chordata > Actinopteri > Siluriformes > Ictaluridae > Prietella > Prietella phreatophila. The sequence continues at coordinate 10,074,083 of JAOUWY010000043.1, forward strand.
TGCTGCAGAATGTGGTGTCACATCCATTTGCACTTCCTCCTTCCTTCCTGGTTCCTGATACGCCCTGTGTGTGGGAGATGAAATGGGTTTATCCATGATCTGAGCTCCATTTTTGGGTGATAAAGGGGGTTTTGTTTTGGTTGGAGTCTGCGGCGGTGTATACGGCGGACCTTGAGAGTAAGACTGGCGAGGTTTTGGGTGCACCGATGAAACGCTTCCCCTTTGTCCACCCCCACTGTTCTGGCGAACTGTACGTGCCTCCTTTTCAGACCCGTCCGGAATCTCAGTGTTTGGATCTTTCTCCTGGAAAGTGCTCGATTTTGGAGAAGTGCACTCAGGGGGAGGGCACTCAATGGATGTCGACTCCTGTGTTTTTTTACGAGTCATGTTTCGCTTTTCTGACCCTTTCTGGAGTTCAGCTAGCTTCTTTACAGCAAGCATGAGCTTCTTCTGATGGCCTAGAAATGATTTAGCAATATAAATTGAACAAATTTGATAATTGTTTTGTTGTTTTTACAGATTACATAAAAATATGTATACTATAACATAAAAGCTAAAAAATTCTTCTAAATTTGTATGTTACCGAGTTTGGTAATGCCGATTTCCTGCAGATCCTCCCACGTGATGTCTGTGATGAAGTCAATGTTTTCATAGCCATTTTGGACCAAAATCTGGTGATACTGACTCAGTCCAATAATGTTTAACCACTCGCAGAGATTAGCCTGAGAATTAGTCAGTACACACACACACACACACACACACACACACATCTCATTAGCCCTCCTGTGGTGTTCCATACTGCCTTTAAGCAGTAAATGCGTTACTGCGTACTTTTGAAAAGGCTCTCCTGTCATCAAGGCCTAAATACTGTATAATGATATTGGTCTAATGATATCTTGAAGTGGCACTCACAGGTTTTTGGTCAAGTGTCCACTCTGTGACACTGAGCTTATTGATTTCTGAGAGCATTTTCTTGCGGTGGCCCGGTTTAATCACACCAACCGCTGTCAAATCCTGAGAACAAAATCATAAATCACACACACAAACATCATACACAGGAGTTTATTACAGTCAGGTCCATCAGTCATAGGGTACTGCCAAGTCAATAAAGAAGGCAATTCTAAACACATGCCAGTATGATATTTTCATATACAATTCAATTCAATTTGACTTGTATAGCACTTTAATACTTCTGGAAAATTGGGGCTAAATCTAGATCCCAATGAGCAAGCCAAAGACGAACAATGGCTGTGGGAATGTTCTGTGAGACGGAATAAGGAAACGGATTCGAAAGCCATACCACTATACGTAAATGCTTCATGATCTTATTGTCCCCAATCTGTGTTACAAATGCTATATTGAAAAAAAACAAACCTGTAAATATTCAAAATGGTGTTGCTAAGTAGGAGCGACAGTTAAGACATATTCTATACCCACTTTAAGACATTTGAAAATCTAAACTTATGATGCACCTATTCACACTACATTATCACACTGCCAGCTCTCAGCAGTTTCCTGTTCTACTCTGTTATATGTCTATGTAAGTATGTGTATGTATATACTTGTGTGTGCATGTATGTATGTTTATGGGTATTTGTGTATATACGTTTACTCGCATGGATGTTTGTGTTTATAGGTATTGTCATGTATATCAGAGAAGGAACTCTGGACTACAGTTCCCAGCAGCCACTGTACCTCACTGCATCACGGTCACATGAATCACGTCATGTTCAAGAGCACTTCTGTGTATATAGCCACAGTTTGCACTGCGCTCCTTGTTTTACGTTTGTCGTTCTTTGCTGTTGTTTATGTTGCTGTGTTATGGTCTTTGGTTCACGGTTATTCTTTGCCTTAGTGTTTTACTACCTATTAAAATCTAATCTGCACTGGCATCCGTCTCTGCCTTGAAATCGTGACAGGTATAAACTTGTATGTGTGTGTATATACTGTGAAAAGCAACCTTGGATCTGATAAAGGTGCTATAAAATAAACTTATTATTAATATTATTATTTGTTCTTACTCTGTCTTGGAAATGGGGAAATACTCTGGGGAACACAGATGGAGTGGCAATATTTCTGTCTACTTTAATGACCGGTATGTTCTATATTATTGTATACTGTATTGATGATCATTGGCACATGCATAATTAGAAACATACTAGTGTTACAGTCAGAATGAAATATACAGTGCGTTACATAAGTATTAACCTCTTTTAAACCTTTCCACATTTTAGAAAATTAATGTGGATTAATTGGGATTTTATTTTCACTGATCTGTAAAAAGTGAGAAAAAAAATAGTTGCTACAATAACAAAAGGAGTAAAACACTATGGAGCATGCTGTGATAGGAAAACATTCAGTGACAGTTTTCCTATATTGGCACCTATTGATATGTTTTATTCCACTTACGCCTCAGCAATTTGCCAAAGATTACAATTATTATTGATTAAGGACTGACACATGGTGTGGTTTTTATTATTATTATCCGTTTATAGTTACACTTAATGTTTGCGGAACGTCCTAAATAAGTTATTTCCTGTTATTTCTTATGTTATAACAGCTATAAACAGTCACTCCCTCACTAGCCTCTATTTGTTTTGTTTTTTTGTCCCGCTTGACTCATATCATTTTACCTAGGAACCGCGAAGCCTGGCATTCTGAACACTGTCGTGTTGCAGAAAACTTAGTTACAGCCTTATACAGCTGATTGTTTCAAAGTGCTCACACTGGAGACTCCTTCCCAAAGTGATAAATAAACATTAGTTAAATGAAATCTAAATGAAAATTGCATCTAAAAATCATTACACCTGTTTCTGGAAGGCCCCAGAGTTTGGTGGAGAACATCTAACCAATAGCATCATGAAGACCACATTCAGCTTAGTTCTGCAGAATCAACAATCCGAGTGGGTTATTAAAAAAAGAAATAACAGAACTGAACATTTCCTGGAACACCATTAAATCCATTATTTAAAAATACTATTACACAACTCTGGATTTACTTAGAGGAGGCTGTCCACCATCTGAGTAATAAGAGCATAGACAGAGAGGCAACCAATACGGCCTTTAATTAGATGGAGAAATCCACAGCTTGGATACAAGAATCTGTCCAAGGAGGCTGATTATAACACTAAAACTTCTCAAAGATGGAATATTGCCAAGCAGGTGGCCATTACTGGGGGGAAAAAAACATCTAGTCCTGTTTGGAGTTTGCCAAAAGGCATGTGGGGAAAGGTCCTCAGGTCTGATGAGACCAACACTGAGAAGCATGGTGGTGGTAGCATTATGCTGTAGAAATGCATTTCATTGGCAGGAACGGGAAAACTGGTCAGGATTGATTACATGGCAATTACAGAAGAAAGGAAAACAGGACAGGACCTGACAGCATGGATAAAGTTCTCCTTCCAGCAAAACAAAGTTACACAGTCTTATATTGTCCCTGTCCACAGAGGCATTTTGCCAAGAAGAATTCAAAGCTGTAATTGTTACCAAAAATGGGTTATGTATATTCTGAAGAGATGAATACTTACACAATCGATATATATTTGTTCTAACTACATAATTTTGGATCAAAAACAGGTAGTGCTGCTGCCTCACAGCTCCAGAGTACCAGGCTTGATGCTCAGAGTTTGTGTGCATGTTCTCCCCACCTCCACATTGGTTTTCTTTGTCTTCTCCATTTTCCTGGTGGATTGGTTAAGATAAATTGTCCCTAGGTGTGAATCAGTATGTGAATGTGTGTGTTCATGGTGCCCCATCCAGGGTGTATTCCCACCTTTAAGCCCAATGGTCCTGGGATAGGCTCCTGATCCACCATGACCCTTACCAGGACAAAGCGGTTACTAAAAGTGAGTGTGTACAGTACAAAATATGGAAAACTCCAAGAGGGGTGAATCCTTATGTAAGGCACTGCTTTTTGAAATGACAGAAGTTGATGCAATAAGAAAAGCAACAGAATTTCAGCAGTACATGAGATAAATGAGTGGCGTACCCTTTAAATATTATCATCACTTAAATGTTGTGATTCAGTCCTCTGCACTAATTAGCAATGTTTCCAGCTTCTGTTAGTGTTTTAGCATGAAATAGCCTGTGTGTGCCTACAACTTTAGTTCTACATAATCTAATCATTTGCTTTCTGTATACACAACATTGGATGATTTTTAGAAATCATTTTAGAATTTAAAGCTTGAAAAAATGTTTCATTATTTATATTAATTTAAACCACAGGCTGACTTGAGGGTCAAATGATGTGAATCAGTTTCAGTTTTTAGTAATTATCTTGTACATGTTGTCATTCTGCCAATGATATGAATCCATTCTGACTTTGATTTTTTCATTTACTGTATTTCTTAACCTTATCTCTGCAAATGAATTATTATTACTATATAATTATAACATTTTATATTGACTTTTTAAAATCTTCTTTCTCTGGTCAATCTGTTTATGCATGAATTGAATTAATTTATCAATTTTATGAATGAATGGGGAAATTAATAAATGAATTTTTACTTTTACTTCTGGGGTTATTCTGCTAAAAATATTAATAATAATAATAATAATAATAATAATAATAATAATAATATCATTATATAATTTAATCGCTAGATGATTATTAAATTATTACTTGTATCTAGCTTCATTCTGTGTAGAATTTAATATGACGTAATCTCTTTTGTCTTATTTATTTATTTATTTTTACTCTTACCTCTGGGGTCATTCTGCTAATGGTGTAAATGTCATAGCCAGCGCTGATGAAGTATGGTGCGTAGAGTTGCAGCTGAAATTCGCTCAGCCATTCAATAACGGCCTCTGAAGTCTAGGAGAGAAGATATGAGGCAGTGGGTCACTGTCTCAGTCCCACTCGCCCCTGGGAATTATGGGATACGGCTATACGCTGGCTGTATCGGCTCTGAGAGTCTGAGTGCATTGCTGAAAGCCTTCTTAGTGTCAGACTGTCTGAGCCGGCATCAAGCCAGCGTTCTGCAGACTTCAGATAAACGGACCTATTTAAGCTTTTCACTCCATTAGCCTTGTGTCGTTCTTATTTATGTTTAATCCCAAACCTGATCATGGACATTACCACTAGCCTTTCTTTTCACATCTTAGGCGCAACAGACACCTTAACATAAAATACTGCCTTTAAACATTAGAATATTGTGTCGCAACATAAAACCTTAGTTGCTATTAACAGCAACAAATTACTGATGAACTGTTTTATTAGGTAATTAAAACCAGTATGCTAAGCAGTATGTCTATTCAAAGATGTGGACATAAATATTACTCGTAATGTCCTATAATCAGGAGTGAAGTTTGCTGGATGTGTCCCCCCCCCCTATATTAATTACATTAAATATAGAACTACTCAGTACACCAGGGTACCTCCTGAAAAAAAAAATCAACAACAAAAAATTCTAAAATAAATAAGTAAATAAAGGTTGCTGTAAATTCATAAAAAACAACAACTCTTTAATGGGTTTCCTAAAGCAGCAAATAAAAACAAGCATGGGGGGAAAATGGCAGAGGAGCATGACAGCATACTGGTAAAGGAGGAGAGGGATGTGAAGTGAGTAGAGGAAAAGAGGAAAAAAATAAATAAATAAAAGAGGAAGGGAAGAAGTGAAGCATAAATAAGAACAGAAACAGCAGGGAGATATGTGAGAGGAGAGAAAACAAACAAAGAAATGAAAGTGAAGAAGAGGAGAAGAAAGGAGTATAAGAGAAATAGGAAAGGGAAAAAAGTGAAAAGGCAGAGGGGTGTGTGTGAGTGTGTGTGTTTGTGTGTGTGTTCTCACCTTCCCTTCATCTCCTTTCCTCTCTGTGTACTGCGGCTCATGGACAGGACAGCTGGACACACTCTGACTGCGGGAGGAGGGAGCTGGAGACACACCAGACACAGGGGCTGCTTCAGGATCAGGAGACACGGAATATCCATGTACAATTGCAGCAGAACAAAACCTGAACTGCGATAATGGTATGTGACATTGTGTGGGGTTTTTTTTTTCCAGTGATGCAGCGACAGTGCCCTCCACTAATATTGGCACCCTTGGTAAATATGAGCAAAGAAAGCTTTTTTTCCCACAAAAATACTATGCTCTCATGGATATCAAACAATTAGCAAACAAAACACAAGTTTATAAAAAAAATAATAATTGGTAATTATAGGCATGCAACAATTATTGGCACCCTTGAATTTATAGTACTTTGTGCTACCTCCCTTTTCCAAGATAACAGCTCTGAGTACAGAATCTCTCCAGATCCTTCAAATTTCGAGGTCCATGATGGTGGACTCTCCTCTTCAGTTCATCCCACAGGTTTTCTATGGGTTTCAAGTCAGGAGACTGGGACAGCCATGGCAGGACCTTGATTTTGTGGTCAGTAAATCATTTTTGTGTTGATTTTGATGTATGTTTTGCTGGAAGAGCCAACCACAGCCCATTTTAAGCTTTCTGGCAGAGGTAGTCAGATTTCCATTTAATATTTGTTTATATTTGATAGAGTCTGTGTTGTCATGTATCCTAACAAAATGTCCAGGTCCTCTGGCAGAAAAACAGTCCCAAAACATTAAAGAGCCACCATCATATTTAACCATGGCCATGAGGTACTTTTTCATATGGCTACCTCTGTGTGTGCCAAAATCACCTCTGATGTTTATTGCCAAAAAGCTCTATTGTGGTTTCATCTCACCATAGAACCCGATACCATTTGAAGTTCCAGTAGTACTGGCAAACTGAAGATGCTAGAGTTTGTTTTTGGATGAGAGTAGAGGATTGTTTCTTGAAACCCTTCCAAACAACTTGTGGTGATGTAGGTGACTTCGGATTGTAGTTTTGGAGACTTTCTGACCCCAAGACACAACTTCTGCAATTCTCCAGCTGTGATCCTTGGAGATTTTTTGGCCACTCAAACATCCTCTTCACAGTGTGTTGAGACAATATAGACACACCTCTTAATTATTGCCCTGATGGTGGAAATGGGCATTGTCAATGCTTGTACAATGCTTCTTATAAGCCACTTCCCATTTTGTGAAGCTCAACAACCTTTTGCCGCACATCAGAGCTACATTCCTTGGTCTTACCCATTCATATGAATGACTAAGGGAATTTGGTCTGTGTGTTACCTCATATTTATACCCCTGTTCAAGTCATGCTTGAACAAGTTCCTGTTCCTAGCCACCCAGGTGTACTAAAAAAATGTAAAATATCAATGGGAATATGCTTCAAATATATTTTTCTCATATGAATTCATAGGGGTGCCAATAATTGTTGCATGACTATATTTAACAAAGTTCTTTTTTTTTTTAAATAAACCTGTTTTATTTTTCAGTTGTTTGATATGCATGAGAGCAGAGTATTTTCGTAATTTTTTTAAAAACAAAAGATAAAATGGTTAAACAATTTTTACAAAGGGGGCCAATATTATTGGAGGACACTGTGTGTTTTACACAAACCAACTGAAGCAATAAGCATTAGGTAGAAACACAGCCTCTTATTCTGATTCAGCTGTCAGTCAGATAATTATGTAAAACAAGTTATTTGCACCCTGACCTGCCTGTCTGCCGAACTATCTCTCTGTCTGCCTATTTACTAATCTATCTATACATCTCATCTGTCTATCTGCCTATCTGTACATCTGTCTGTCTGTACATCTGTCTGTCTGTTCATCTGTCTGTCTGTTCATCTGCCTATCTGTACATCTGCCTATCTGTACATCTGTCTATCTGTACATCTGCCTATCTGTTCATCTGCCTATCTGTACATCTGCCTATCTGTCTATCTGTACATCTGTCTATCTGTACATCTGTCTGTCTGTTCATCTGTCTGTCTGTACATCTGTCTATCTGTTCATCTGCCTATCTGTACATCTGTCTATCTGTTCGTCTGCCTATCTGTACATCAGTCTATCTGTACATCTGCCTATCTGCACATCTGTCTATCTGTACATCTGTCTATCAGTACATCTGCCTATCTGTACATCTGTCTATCTGTACATCTGCCTATCTGTTCATCTGCCTATCTGTACATCTGCCTATCTGTACATCTGTCTGTCTGTACATCTGTCTATCTGTTCATCTGTCTATCTGTACATCTGCCTATCTGTACATCTGTCTATCTGTACATCTGC
>JAOUWY010000043.1:10192822-10216478 GCA_025728095.1 Prietella phreatophila
ATTTTTGTGTAAAGCATAGTAAACACAAAACTTCCATCATATGACAATTCACTATTTTACTTTGTTTCATTCTCCCCACACACACACACACACACACACACACACACACACACACACACACACACACACACACACATTATTTGGAATAAGATACTGCCATTGGAGCTTACACTTACCTCCACAGTAACAATGGAGCTTTTGTTCAACTCTGTAACTTTATCAGTGTTTAAATAAAGAACTGTACCACATAAACACCCTAACCCTGCTGGATGCCTGTAAGTTGTGCTTTTTTAAACAGTGATCAAACACTAATCCAACTTTCTCCTCCACTGAACCACATTATTCAAGAACAATTTATTTAAGCCTGACACAGATCAATTCTTTTTTCTTTTTGGGTTTTTTTTTTTTTAGCTCTTTGAGGATTCCTCATATCATAAAGCCCAAAATAGACAAGTTGGTCTCTCAGGTCTGGCTCGGAGCGACCACGTCACACACAGTTCACAGCAGTGTGTCTTTCATCTTGCTCCCTTTTATCTTTTCTTCTGCTTCCCATCACATACACATACCCCATCTCTCCCAGTTATACTCACTATTTCATTGCATTGGCTTGTTGCCTTACCATGTCTCACGTTCATTTTCAAAATCTGGTTTCTTGTTCAGTGTAAACTATCTCAATGGAAAACAAGTTCCAATGTCCTTTCTAATGCGCCAGAAATCTGGATATGAATTGAACTCGTTTAAGGTATGCTTTAATAACATAATAGGCAGAGCCACAGAAAAGAAGCCTGCTCAATCTTTTATAATAATTAGAATTTACAGGCCCCCAGGGCCCTATTTTAAATTTATACATGAGATTAGAGACTTCCTCTCTAGTCATTGTTGGAGACTTAAATATTTACAGTGCTGTGAAAAAGTATTTAATGATTTCTTTTGTTTTTGTGTTTATCTCATACTAAATAGTTTTATATCTTCTAACTTAATACAACATAAAACAAAGGCAACCTGAGTAAACACGATACAGTTTTTATTTTTTAATTGAAGAAAAAAAAAAAAGTTAGCCAACACCTATCACCCATGTGAAAAACTAATCGCCCCATTAAACGTAAAATCTGGTTGTGCCACTTTAGCAGCAATAACTGCAACCAAACGCTTCTGATAACTGGAGGTCTTTCACAGTGGTGGAATTCTGGTTCACTCTTCTTTATAGAACTGCTTTAGTTCAGTCACACTGGAGATTTTTCAAGCATGAACTGCCCTTTCAATGTTCTGCCACAGTATCTCAATTGGTTCAAGTCAGGACATTGACTGGGCCACTCCAACACTTAAATTTTGCCTTTTTTGAGTCATTTATAGGTGGACTTATTCCTATGCTTTGGATCATTATCTTGCTGCATAATCCAGTTGCACTTGATTTTCAACTTATGGCCTGACTGGATACTCTCCTTTAGGATTTTCTGGTAGAGAGCAGAATTCATGTTTCCCTCAATTATGGCAAATTGTCCAGGCCCTGAAGCAGCAAATCATTCCCACACCATCACACTTCCACCACTATGCTTGATCGTATGATGTTCTTTTTGTGGAATTCTGTGATTGGTTTATGCCAGATGTAATGGCCACCTTCCACCCATCAGAGCACAGAACATTCTCCCAAAAGGTTTGAGGATCATCAAGGTGTGTTTTGGCAAAATTCCTTAATATTCTTCTGGGTTAGCAGTGGTTTTTGACTCGCCACTCTTCCATGGATACCCTTTTTGCATCGTGTCTTTCTGATAGTGGAGTCATGAACCTTTATTGACGCAAGAGAGACCTGTCTGTCCTTTGATGTTTTCCTTGGCTCTTTCGTGACTTCCTGGATGACTCGTTGCTGTGCTCTAGGAGGAATTTTGGAAGGTCGGCCACTTCTGGGAAGGTTCATTACTGTGCCGAGTTTTTTTCCATTTGGAGGTATAGGCGCTCACTGTGGTTCTTTGGAGTCCCAGAGCCTTTGAAATAGCTTTATAACCCTTCCCAGACTGATGTATTTCAATCACCTTCTTCCTCATAATTTATGGAATCTCCTTGAATTTTGGCATAGTGTGTTACTGGGTAAGCCCTTTTAACCAACTTCATGCTGTTGAAAAAGTTCTATTTAATTGATGATTTGATTGAACAGGGTTTGCAGTAATCAGGCCTGGTTGTGTCTAGTCTGGTTGTGAACCCCATTATAAATGCAGTTTCATAGATTTGGGGAATTAGTAACTATAGGGACAAATATATTTTCAAACAGGCCCAGATGGTATTGGATAACTTTTTTTGCTTCAATAAATAACATTATCATTTAAAAACTGTATTTTGTGTTTACTCAGGTTGCCTTTGTTTGTTTCTTTTATCTTAGATTTTTTTTTTTTATTTCTGAAACAATTTAGTATAAGATTTACACAAATACAGAAGAAATCAGGCAAATATTTATTTACAGCACTGTATTTTGCAAAACTTCAATGATCCTCTAAGAATGTTTGTGTCTATAGTAGATTTGGGAGGGGTTATTCAGAATATAACAGGACACACCATTGATATAATACAGATATTTGGCAGAAATATTTTAAAAAATAATAATAATAACAACCATAAGAACAGGAGTGATCTGCACAGCTCCCCGACGTCAACCCCACGACTGCAGTGAACTAGAACGCAGTCTGCACCCCAGGTCTTCTCACCCTGACCTCACTAATGCTCTTGTGGTTGAATGAGCACAGTTCCCCACAGCCACGCTCCAATATTTAGTAAAAATGATTTCCCAGAAGAGTGGAGGCTGTTAACAGCAACAGAGGACTAAATCTGGAATGGGATGTTCAATAATCACATATGGGTGTGATGGCCCGGTGTCCACAAACCTTTGGCTATGTTGTGTATGTACTTCACCAGAATTAGGCCTCAGAATTAGGCCTCATTACACTAATGAAGATGTGCTGCTTAAAGTAATAAATTACCTACCACTAGCTTCAGATCAGACTGTCTCCTGGATTGTATTACTTGAGTTTTTGATACCATAGATCACTATGATTTTTTTAGCCAGACGTTGAAGGTGAAATTCAATGAACCCCAAGCTCCATTTAGAATGCAGCAGCTAGACTCCTTACAAAAACCACGAAGCTTGTCCATCTCATCAGTATTTCATCCACACTACAATGAAATTTCACATTGATTATAAAATACTACTAATGACCTACAAAGCACTGAATGATCTTGCCCCACAGTGCCTGAGCAATCAGTACCTAGAATAATTAAAGCAACAGCAGGGTACAGAGTCTTTTCCTATAAAGCCTGCAGCTAAGGAATAGCCATCCAATTAGTGTTCATGACTCAGACACAGTATCAGTCTTAAAGTCTAGCTTGAAAAGGTGCTTGTTTAGTCAGGCATTTTGTTAAGTTGCAGATCTGTGGGTTCATGAGAATATAGCCTTTTGGGATGATTTGAGCTTTACTTTCTAAGAACTGCTGCTGTAATCATAAAGACTGTCCTGTGCCCATTTCAGGACTCTTATTCATAACATGATCATACTGAACATCATTTCAACACACTTAGTATTGCTTGATTTTATTGCTGACTGCACTGTAGGATGCCGTATTATACTACCCCGGGAAATGGATAGGTTCCCTTTTGCATCTGTTTCCTCTCAAGGCTTCTTCCTCATGTCATCTCAGGACGTTTTTCCCCTCTGATTTACACATTAGGGTCTATATCCAGATTTCTGTACAGCTGCTTTGTGACAGTGTCTATTGTTAAAATGAATTTGAAAGGAATTGTGTTTAATGAGATGTGTGCCCCCCCCAAGAAAAAAAACAAAAAATTTCCTGTTTCTATTACTTATGAGCTTAAACTCTAAATGTAACAGCGAGACAAAGCATTTTGGGAATAAAAGTTGACAAACCAACATAACACTGACTATACAGTTTGCTGGTTGAGGAGGAAAATATACATCACTCATCACAGTTAGGTTGCTAACTGTTTATGCATATAGTATCATTAATCAGATCCAATGTCACAATTGGCATCACTATCCGTATTAAATAGCATATACGAGATTAGAATTAGCATGTCCCAAATCGTAGTGCGTTGAAATGAGCATCCCAAAGGTACCCAGATGGTGTAGTATTTCCGGTAGATTTTCGAAGTGTGCAAATGTGGACACCTTTTCAGTTAATATTGTCCTCGCTTCACCAAAACATGTACCGAATATAGCAAGGTTGAAAATGACAGCATGAGAATTGCCACAAGGTAAGTCAAATGCAGCACTATAGTAGTGTTGCTGTGACAAGATAGGTGTAGGACGCTATCTTTTTGTCCCGCTTCACACATCGCTCCTGCCCAATTGGTTTGAAAGTGGGTGGCCCATTTGGACTTTTCATACTGCCTCCCCTTCCAGAAATGCCGTTCTGATCTTCAGACTAATTGTTGTCTCTCAAAACCAGATGTTGGCTCAGAACACACTTCTCTATATGTTATGCATTTTATTATACCTATTGCTTTTGGCAAAAACGAACAGACTGTACTAAGCACACTCAGCCTATTGAACCCAATTGTATTCAGAAACCCCCTGAAGTAACACCTGAGGCACACAGCTGCTTTCTGCCTATGTGTTGGCGCTGTAGTAAACTCAGGAAGGGAATTTCCGCTCGAGTCAGCGAGCAAAGAGAAATCAGGAAGAGGAAAAAATGGCCAACACTTCTGCCCTCAGTGTAACATGGCGGTTTGACAAAAAAAAAACATAAAATTCTATGACTAGCATTTAGTGCTTCTGCCAAGCCACATGTGGCCCATATGTGAAAAAGAGAGGAGTTGCATACACTCAAGTCCAACAGAGAGCTACCAAGAGACGTGTATATTTCATCAGTTATTATCATTCTTAAAGGATTTTCTGAAACATCATTTTTCATTGAGGCCAGTACATAGTTCACAAGCGCCACTATTTTAAATGCAAGTAAAAACCTGTAAGCAGAACTTTTTTTTTTGTTCCATGCTGCAGCTACACTATATGGCCAAAAGTATGTGGACACCTGATCTTTACACCCATATGAGGGCCTTGCCCAAACTGTTGCAGAACTACACAATTGTCTAGAATGTCTTTGTATGTTCCAGAAGTACAATCCAGTCCTTCACTTAAAGTATGGGGCCAAAACCTGTTCCAGCATCACAATACCCTGTGCACAAAGTGAGGTACATAAAGACATGAGTTGCCAAATTTGATGTGAAACTCATTTGGCCCTGACCTCAATGCCACTGAACATCTTTGGGATGAATTGGAAGTCTGTGTGACAGATTTTCTCACCCAAAATGTGCTGGTAGCTAAATGTAACACAAATCCCCACAGTCATGCTCCAAGACTTCCCATAAGAATCTAAGCTCTTATAGCAACAAAGTTGGACTAAATCCATACTAACGATCATAATTCTTAGCTGTGATGTGGCCACATACTTTTGTCCTTATAGTTTATGTTATTTGGTTCGGTTTGCAAGCTAGTCTCATGGTTTCATATGCTGTCAAGCAGGGACAAACAGTCAACAGCAAAAATGGAAAAAAATGATGAGAGAATGCAAAACAAATGAACTTTAGCCAGGACAATCTTCCACTTTCACAGCCTGAGGTTTGAATCATCCTTACCGACAAGGGTGCCCATGACCCTGTCAACGGTTCACCGGGTGTACTTCCTTGGACCGCTTTTGGTAGGAACTAACCACTGCATACCACGAACACCTCACGAGACTTGCCATTTTGGAGATGCTCTGAGCCAGTTTTCTAGCCATCACAATTTGGCCCTTGTCAAAGTTGCTCAAATCGTTACAAGTGCCCAATTTTCCTATTTCCAACACATCGACTTCTAGAACTGACCATTCACTTGCTGCTGAATGTATCTCACTCCTTGACAGGTGCCACTGTAACAAGATAATCGATATTATTCATGTCACCTGTCAGTTTTTTTAATGTTATGACTGATCTGTGTATTATCACCATATATTATACAAATTCTATTCTCCACATTTTCGTGACCTTAATGGAACAGATTTGTCCAAAATAATGACCATTAGAAAATGGCAGTCTCTATGCTGCTTCCTGAAAGGGACAGACTTTATCTTGCTGTCCATGCTACAATATTGTGCAAATTGGTAATCAGTTTTCTGGTGAGTGAACAGGATGTACATAGCTCAACTAATGGATGGATTGAGTAATGCATTGCAAATAAGGTGGCTCAGTTAAGCAGACTATAAGATTAGTGTTTGATAACTGAGGAAATAACTACAGGTCTCAGTAGTGTAACTCAAGACTGTCTGAGAAGGGAAGTACTCCATGGAAAGAAAAAGAAAAAAGGAAAAAAAAAACATTCCTTCTTCGTATTTTCCATTCAGAGCTGTGACACACTGCCTCATTCTCTGAGCAGCAGAAACTGAGCTTATTTAAAACTCAGTAGGGAGAGTCAATGTCTTCCTGTCCCTCGCTGACTTGTTCTGCATGAAGACAGGTGGATGGAAAGCCCCAGTAATGTCCAGTTGGTGTGTCTGTCCATTCTGTGTCTGCTTGTCATTAATGTATCATGATAAGTATTACGCAGTGAGCACATGCAACAGCATTTAGAGCAGTAGATCTGCAGCCTGGAATCAATCAGTCTAATTATGTTTATTATAATGAATTACATTCAGCGTTTATCTTTTAGGTGGTTAGCTTTGAGCTATAGTAATACAGATAATGGTAGAAATGGTACAGAATATTCCAGGCACAGTGCTTCATTTAGAATGTTTTCCAAAGTGGGAAGAGGTTTTTTTTAAAGATGTGATTATGTTTCTCATCAATGTAATGGTTGATACAGAGCTTCTCCTATGAAGAGGCGGGAATACATATCGGATGGGACGCCAGTCCCAGAAGGGCACATATACAGTCCCCTCTGAAAGTAGTGGAACATCAAGGCCATTTCTGTTGTTTTAGCTATACACTGAAAACATTTGTGTTTGAAATCAAAAGATAAATATGAGAGGACAAATCAGAATTTCAGCTTTCATTTCCTTGTATTTACGTCTAGCTGTGAGAACATGGCAACTTTTGTTTGAACCCACTCATTTTTTCAAGTCAGCAAGAAGGTGATTCTTTTTACCCAGGTGTGTCCTGTTAGATTGATTGTTTAAATAAATAATAGCTCATCTACTCTGAACATCTACTCTTGATGAGCCCTAGGTTTTGCCTGTGAAGAATGTTAATAACAATAAACCAACATGAAGATCAGTGAGCTGTCTATGGGAGAAAAGCAAACCATTTTGAAGCTGTGAAAAGAGAGAAAGTCTATCAGAGCCATTGCACAAGCATTGGTCATAGACAATACAACAATTTGGAATGTTCTGCAAAAGAAAGAAACCACTGGTGTACTGAGCAACTAGACATCGAACAGGACAGCCAGGGAAAACAACAGCAGTTGATGACAGAAACACTGTGAGAGCTGTGAAGGAAAAAAACAACAACAGTTAGTGATATCACCAACAACCTCCACAGGGCAGTGGTGAAGGTATATCAATCCACCATTTGAAGAAGACTATGTCCACCAAATAATTTAGGTTCTACATTAAAATCATCTTGATTTACAATCAATGTCTGCACTCCATTAAGAGCAAAATAGAGCAAGCCACTATGTATACATGATAAAAACTTGCAATGTGTCCATCAGTTTTTAGGTGATAGAGTATATTTCCAATCTGGCTGTGCCTCCAGAATGAACCTTTCGGATAAATGGCAATAAATAAACACACTTAATGTGTTATAGGTGACTTAAATGACTTTTTTGGTCCAGCCCACCCAACAGTGGACTGAATGTAATGTGATCCATTACCTAAATTGAATCTGACACCCCTGTTCTAGAGTTTTCAATTTCGACTTTAAAAATGGTTGCCTCTTGACAAGATATAAGACAAAGTTTCATTGATTTGTTTGCCTTTCTAGATGTCATGCAACTGTGGGGCTGCATGCTCACTGCCCCATTTAGCTCAATAGAGTTAAAGCTGCACCAATCTGCAACAAGTGCATATAGAGGCCCATTGGACCACGACTCATGCTTCCCCATGCTCAAGGAAGAAGCGAGGGCAGGACAGTTAATTTAAAATAGTCTCTGATCTTGTTTTATTGCAAATAATCTAAAACATAATTCCACAAATAACACTTACAATGCTCAAAGTTCAGGAGAAGAAAGGGGGATTATGGAGTGGATAATGTTCATACATTGCATGATCTTGTTTCACATGCAAATGTTAACAAATGCCACAGTGGATCATTGGTCTGCATATTTGATTTGGCACATGTTTTATACCAGATGTCCTTCCTGATGCAACTGTCCCATTTTATCCAGCCTTGGGACCAGCACTAAGTGCAACCCCCAATGGCTGGGGTTCCCTGCTCAGGAATCAAACGCAAGCCATTGTGGTGAGAGCACGGGATCCTAAGTCAATAGACCACCAGGGACTTGATTTTGGCTGCAACCTGGCAACCCTGATTAATGACATTAACTGTCCTCTCCTCTAACTGCTGAACATGATTAAATAAAGGCATGTCTAAAACGTCTCAAAATAAGTCACTAGACAATATGCTGGATGACTATATGTTGTCGACTCCCAACTGGCTATTACAGGTTTACTCTAAAAGTTCTCTAGATGGTAGCCTATGGCATAGGTTGACCATGATAACCTCTCACGGCTATGCTGTTATTATGTCATACTGCCCCGTTTGGATTTGCCCATTGGTTTGCTGAACCGTGTCTCACTGTGTTTGACCTTTACCTGCTCTTTAACTCTCGTATTCGGATAGCATTTGCCTGCCATATCTGATTGGCTTGTATGAATAAAAGTACTCCAGCACATGGATCCAGAACTATCTCCTGATCCCAGATTATTAGCTTATTTTTAGCCAGAAAATAAGTGACTTTTGGTCAAAGGTGATTCTACATATATACTGTATCTTACTATGCTTTTCCTGAAACCACATGACATACTGAATTTACAGGCTTTTATGAGCACCTGCAGTGAATTTCATACACTGCCACTTGTGCTGGGATGTACTGTAAAAAGCTAGATTGTATAAAATATTGCGAATTTATCATATTGTTACAGGCGTAGTGGACGGTTTCATTTCTACGTGTTAACTCAGTGTGTATGTGTGCAGTCAAGTACAGATTGTCCTCCAGAAGGAGAATGCGAGTGGCTTAGGCTCTCCATCCACCCACCACCACCTCCACAGCTCTACTGCTAAAACTTACATAACAACATACTAGAACTGGCCTTCAGCCACATGTTTCCTTCCCGATCATAAAAGTGAAAAGATTCACCTCAGTATGAAAACCATGTTTCTCTTTAAGTAAGTCGGAGACTCAGTCGCTCAGCAAACCCACACAATACAGATATAATGCTGATAACTGGCTATATGACTGAAATATTAAAATCTAGCTAAAATACTGTCACTATCCCTACATTCCTTTTGAATAACATGGAGGTTGTGTTCCCTGTATTTAAGATTCCATATGAACAGCCCACGACTTCAGTAGTCATAAACAGTAGTGCAGTGTTGATTTTTCTCAATATGCCAGAAGCCAATAAAGTTATTTGCAGTCAATGCTAAGCATAATTACAATGTTATTTTAGTCATACAGTCTTATCTCAAATTTTTGCCAATACGTCTGAGGAAAATGTTTATATTCCTGATGGTTCTGTCTGGTGTCTGATCCTTCAGCCTCTACTTTGTTCATTTAAGACTTAATGGCTACCTTCACCGTCATAACTAGTTTACGCTCAGCATATTTCCCATATTTCCCAGTTGTCTAGCAACGGCGTTCTCACTAGCTTATCATACCGTTAGCCGAGACACACGCAAGCAATTGTGAGTAAAAAAATGTCATGTATAACAGCATCCTCGGAGTAATGACGATTGTAAATTATGAGCTTGGATGTGCGTGTATACAGTGTGTGTGTGTATGTGTGTGTGTGTGTGTGTGTGTGTGTGTGTGTGTGTGTGAACGTGTGAAAGTCAGATGTGGTTCTCAAACATGTCAGGATGAAACAGTGTTTGCTTATACAGTGTATGGTTGTATAGTAAAGTCTCATTTATACAGGACAGGAGCCTGATTAAGGTCATATACAGGAACACACACACACACACACACACACACACACACACTTCACCATTCCATCTTTCTCGCACATTTCCGCAACATCATCAATTTAGTGAAGAGAAATCCATGCTTCAGATTTATTTCCCTTTAAATCATCAGTACCCAGCCTGCAGGGATGAAGGTGTGTAAAGGAGGAGGTTAATTAGTACAATGTTCTCTTCTGTCTTATCATTTATAGTTCTTTCTTGAATACTTCTTTTGAACCACCCCTGCCATAAAATGGACGTGTCTTCATCCACAATGACTAATGCTCTATCCACTAGGTATCATAAGACTGATTACTAATAAACACTGCACTAAATAGAGCATAACGTAGCCAGATGTTTATACTGCTGTTTTAGAAAGACACTAGATGGACAGGTGCTCCCTATATGATCCTCCATATACTATCCTTTCCCAGTGAAAATCCCGCTCAGATTACTGTCTATAGCTTCTCCCTTTACTCAATATACCCTCCTTATACTCTCTCCTTTCTGTCCTGTAGTAAACTATTTATTTGATATATATCCCCCCTTTATTTCTAGCACTCTCTCTTACATCACATGCCTTCCCTTAGTCCCTAGTCCATAATTTCTTTCCCCTGCCTTTGCACACGTCCTATCTACATTTGTTTTACTCCATACACCCCCTTTTTCCTTTAGTTACCCTCCATTAGTCATTATATACCTCACTACTTCCTTCTCTATTTCCTAGAGACATCATTAAAAAGCTTACTTAGATCATCCTCCCTCCTATATTTTTCATTTATTTCCTACACTCTCCCTAAATCCACATGATAATGCAGCCCTTTACTCCCTATTGTACACACTGTACTCTTTATATTCCTGCTTAGTGCATTTTTCCACAATTATTTGCTCATTTCCGACGCCCTTCCGCTACACACATCCTTTACTTAATAATTTCCTTTAGTATATAACTTCCATCTACTGTCCAGTTATTTTCTCTATGCGCCTCCAACCCTCTATTCCTTCCCTTGACCTTCCCTTTTACTGCTTTTACTCCCAAATCAAGGAGACATTATATATATGAATGTGTTTTTAGGTATAAATGGAAGTTCAGGGAGAAAGGAAGCAGTGAGGATGTGAGCCAAGCAGGCAAGAGTTACATAACAGCTCACAACACTTCCTTTCACTTTTATTATTCTAGGTGTGTCATTTACAGCATTTCCCCATTTTTTTCTTTTTTGCAAGTATTTTTAATAGGAGCCCTGTTTCAGGGCCAAAATAAGCCAGGCCTACGCCTGTCCACTTCTCCTCCTGTGTTATCACACACCACTCATATCTCCCAATGGTGGAAAACATCCGGCTACCAACTCTGATGCAGAAAAAAATTGATCTAATGTCTTTCAGTAATGTCTCTACTCTGTCTCTTTCACTCGGCCTCTCTACTGTGTCCCTTTCTCCAGGCCATCTGCACTGTAATTCAATCATCACATGCAACACTGGGAGAACTGAAGCCCTGGATTGGGTACAGGGATCTGTGCCAGCGTCTGAATATTTTCTGAATATTGCCTAGGAAAAAGCACGAATAAGAGCTGGAGCTTTTTAACTTGTCCCAGTTGTCTGCTTTTAGAAAGCATGTCTGATTTCTTTCTCAGGCCCAATAATGTCCTGCTCTCTGACTTTTCCTGTAGAGTTCATTACATAGCAATTGTCCTGTTTCTCTAGGCAGCTCTGTACCCTATTTTACAGCAATGCACCTGTATTATATGTTTCAACTTCCTCAATCTAACTTCTCTTCATCTCAGAGCTGATGTACTCCACAGCAGTGGTCCCCAACCATTTTTTGCGCCACGGACCGGTTTAATATCAGACAATATTTTCACGGACCGGCCTTTAAGGTGGGGCGGATAAATACAACAAAATAAAATGATATGACCAGCATAAAAAATGGGTTTTTAAAGTATAATAATAAACGTGAATACAATGTGAAATTGCAACTTTATTAACACGTCCTGGTAACATCACACCAGCAACATAACATGAGTAACATCCGCTCTGCCCCTTAATACTTAACGTATCACGTGACCGAGACAAGCATCTTGACATGCGTCAAGAGTGAGTCATAGACAGATGTAACAGAGATAATCCGGACATTTTACAAAATAAAACATCGTTCAGACTCGGATAATAAATAAAACGGAAATAATGTAAGTTATTTATTCTTTCTGTGTGACCCGGTACCAAATGACCCACAGACCTGTACCGGTCCGCAGCCCGGGGGGTTTAAATGGAGCTTTAACATGCCGTCATAAACACACAGTGAGAGTAAATGCAATACCCAAAGAGATAAATGGATTCTTATTGATGGACAGATAAGGAGTTGGCTTATCCTAATTGTGGAATTTATATCGTAACCCAGTTGTGACTAGCAGGTGGTGTTTGTGTGTTTCTCTGTATTTGTGTTTTTCAAACTGGGTTATATCGGGCAAACAAAGCAGAGCTTAAGTAACCAAATGTCGTTGTAAAAGGCACTCCCTATGAGAAAACATAACATGGTGACATTTTATCTCATCAAGAATTAAATACCCACCAAAACGTTTTAAAAAATTAGGGTTATATGCGACTTCTTAAAATAGCTGAAGCTTTTTACGTCATAATGAGTTGCAAATATTTTTCTAGCTGTAAGGAATGCAGCGTTAAATGCAATAAAAACTAAAACTGTGAAACATTTAAAAATGTTAAATAGAACGGTCAATTAATTTTTTTTCAATTTATTGGACTTTTAAATACCGAAGACATTAGTAGAGGTGATGTGCTTTTTATTTAACATTTTGTAAATATCAGTCATGCTTAATTGTTTGTATTTTAGAATTAATTGTTAAAATCATGTTGGTAAGAACGCTTTATAAAAATTTGTTCCAAAACGTTCTTTGGCCTAAGGCGTCTGTTATTCTTTTTTCTTTGAGGTTATGTTTCCTTGAAAAGGTATATTTTCATCGATAAGGAAAGTAATTGGGTCGCTCTGTTCGGTAACTTGTGGAATAGTCTTAAAAGCCAACATGGGGAAAAAAATCTGGATAAAATCGTGAATGGTGATCCAGCCTGAACAAATTGTGATGTGATTATTTTCCCAACCTCTATGTTTGTGTGTGATTTCTCTTGCCATACCACATGCTGTTTATTGCTGAGTCTGATAAGTTAGATTCACTGGACCCCTTGAATCGCTGTTGCCCCTATAAACTCCATATAGCTACAATTTATTCCCTTTTACACTTGGCTTGACTTGGCACTGTTCCTTTGCTTTCTCTCCCTATGCCACCCTTACTCCTTATAACCCCCCCTGACACACACACACTTTGACCCTTTTAATGCCACCTCACTCTAATTCTCCTACATTAACTTCCTACAACCTAACCTTGTTCATCATTCTACTGATTCGCTCACTATATCTTCATCTTACTAATTACACACCATTCACCCCTTCTAGAAGATAATCAGTTACTCACACTACCCACCCTACCCTCCCTTCATTCCCTTAATCCTTCACCTAACTCATTATATCCTCCTTTTAATCCATACACCCCACCCCACTTTACTCCCTGTAGTAAATCCCACACTTTCCTCACTTTTCTGCCTATTTCTGGTACACTTGGTGAATCGATTTCTGAAGCCTGAGCTCCATCTGCTCGGTGAAAACAACGAATGTGCTTCCACACCTCCAGCAATCCATTAGTGTGCCAAATACAAATACATCATGGCAATTTTACAAATGCCAAAAGATCGATAAATATCAGCACTCCTACTAATGCACCAATACTTAACACTAAAGAGCCCATATCAGGGAAAAACTGAGGAGACAGAAAGGAACAGACAGGAGACAATGTTGCTTCCTGGATAATGGTTATGGTATGCAGCTGTCATCATAATGCCATCATTCACTGCACACACCTACACACATCGACGTCAAAACACTGTCCCGAGTGTAAATGAAACACTGACAGTTGCAAGAAGGAAGAACACACACTTGGCTACATGTTCAAAATCCACAGATGAGACATGCCTCCTTCTCTGGGACTGCCATGCAAAGAGACAAGATCTCTGTCAGTGTTCTTGACAGGCAGAGAGGCCACGCCTACTTTGCTGGGTATTGACAGAAACAGACGTCAAGCCTTCTTTAGTCATCTGGAAAGTACAGAGGAGGGAGACACCTTTTTCACTGGGACTGACACACAAAAAAGGCTATGTCTCGTTGTCTGAGATGGACACTTAGGCCACACCTCCTTCGCTGTTACTGACAAGGACAGAGGCCACGCCTCCTTCAGAGTTACTGAGTGGCACAGATGCCATACCTCCTTTGCTGGGACTGACAGAGACACCGGCTTTACAGTCAACTGACAGAAACAAAGGACACACCATTTTCCCCCCAGTAACTGAGGCCTAGTTTATACTTGTGCATCTTTTTATGTCACGTTTGTACTGATGTCTACTAAAAAAAAAAAAGTGTGCTAGGTTGAAGTGTCACATGTAATCCATCCATCCATTTTCTATACCGCTTTATCCTACTGTGTCATGGAGAACCTGGAGCCTATCCCAGGGAGCATGGGGCACAAGGCGGGGTACACCCTGCATAGGGTGCCAATCACATACACATTCACATACCCATCCATATACTACGGACACTCTGGACATGCCAATCAGCCTACCACGCATGTCTTTGGACAGGAGTACAGAGAGCATGCAAACTTGCACACACAGGGCTACGGTGGAGACCAACATTTTCCAAAAAAAAAAGACTTTTCAAAACATACATTGATACAACATAGTAAGGCGAATGGAGGAGTGTACTGGGTTGTTTATACCTGAAGATAACTGTTGGCAACATTATCTTGAAATATGTCTTTCACTGCTTATTGCACATACTGAACATTTTTCACTTGTGGGCCTGAGTGGGAAGTCAGAAATAAAGATAGCAGGACAAAAACAGCATAGACATAGGAGAAAGAGTAGCATTACTGAGAATGAAAGCGATATCATTAACTGCTACTTAATGGTTAACTTTTTTCTCCAGAAAATTCATCCGTATTGTTTTCTATCAGCTCAGAGTCTAAATGAATTATTTATCCTATCTTGTTCAAGGCGCATTTACTCACTGCATTACTCCTGGCCCAAAAATAGGCTTCAGAGAGTAAATCCTAAAGCTGTGTCCCAAATGATGTACTTACACTATGTACTATGTACTCTACCGTCTAGTATATGAATTTTAGAAAGGTAACATCGTCTCAAAACGAACACGGGCATTTTTTTTTTTTTTTACTAACCGGAAATATAAGCCGCTTCATAGTCAGCGGCGCATGACGTCATACGCACGTAATGTAAACACAGATGCCGCTAGCTTTAGCAGATACCCAGAGTCACCGACAATGACTTTCTTCAGTTTACTGTTTATATCAGCGTTACCTTTTAAACCCAACATTACGGAGGCGTAATCGTCAAGTGACTGAGGAAGAAAGTGTGTGACCTCCAAGTCCTCTAAGGCAGGAGGGCATTTTATATTAAACACAGCGGAGAAAAACTTTATAAAGCAAAGTTTGGCACAAGTTTGTGCTTGTGCATCACTGTCAAGTTTATATCTGAATTGCTCCACTGTGTGCAAGGCCTTGGGGAAACTGGTGCTTAAAATTTGCTTAAAAGATTTAGTTTAATTGCAGTTTATTGTGATTATATGCTGTATTTCCGTGCTTGCAGTGTAACAGTGTAGTTTATTATAACGGAAGTGATCTATTAGTGACGAAGCCGTGTTGCTCCTCACTCATAATATAGAAGCAGTAATGCAGAGTGGGAGCGCAAATAAGATCTGCAATGTAAAATTAAAACACTATGATCAAAAGTAAACACAAGTAAAACAATATGTCTAAAGGTAGTGCGTAACAGAAACCACAAGGTGTAATGAAACTGAGTATTTATTATTCATTTATTTTAGTGTTTAATTCAGTGCTTTTTGTGCATCCATAAAAATAATGAATAAATAGTTTATATTAGATCATAGTATTCATGCATTATTTTTATGGATGCACAAAAAGCACTGAATTAAACTATAGTCCTAAATGAAAAATATTTATTCTGGTGTGTGTCTGTGTGTATTGGGTTCTTTTCAGTCTGATATAATTGAACAAACAGTTTATAATTTTTTATATAATCCACACTCAGTTTGTGGATTTTACTTTTAATTAATGAAAAAATTGTACTGAAAGTTGCACTGCCCCCCCACCATCAATCGAATAATCGGGGGGGAATAATCGGCAAACTAATCAATTATAATCGTTAGTTGCAGCCCTAGTTTGGTTACAGAAAATCAATTTTATTTTTAGATCAATGTTTGTGTTTCTGAGGCTCTCGAGGTCACAGCTGTCACTTGTAGCCAAAAACAGTGGTGCATGGTACTATATTTATATCGTCACTGATATCGTTATCGCAATAAAATACCAGGAAATATTGTGATATAATATTCAGTCCATATCGCTCATCCCTACCTCCTACTCACAATCCCTTTCTCTACATACTATATGTATCTACATACTATACGTAAGTGAGACTGCTGCTTTAAGGAGAAGATCATGTTGTAGAACGTTGCACTGTTCTATGCGATAAACACTCAGTCATTACTGAGGTCAGAGCAACATGTCACGTTTAGCTGCAGGAGATAATACCCAGTTAATCCAGTTTTATTCTTGGCTATACAAAATTGCTGCAAGTTTTGTAGCACTAACATAAAAAACTAACATTATAATACTTCTAAATATACACTCACTGTCCACTTTAATAGGAACACCCATACACCTTCTCATTTATGCAGTTATCCAATCGTCCAATAATTTAACAGCAGCACAATGCATAAAATCATGCAGATAAAGGTCAAGAGCATCAGTTAATGTTCACATCAAACATATGAGTGGGGGGAAAGGGCACGGTTATTGGTACCAGATGGACAGGTTTGAGTATTTGAGATTTTCACACACAACAGTTTCTAGTGTTTACACAGAATGGTGCGAAAAGTAAAAAACACTGAGAGAGTGACAGTTCTGTGGGTGGAAATGCCTTGTTGATAAGAGCGGTCAGAGGAAAATTACCAGATTGATTTGAGCTGCAAGCCAGAAAAGATATAGTAACATAAATAATCACTCTTTACAAATGTGGTGAGCAGAAAAGCATCTCAGCATGCACAAAACATTGAACCTTGAGGCAGATGGGCTACAACAGCAGAAAACCACATTAGGTTCCACTCCTGTCAACCAGGAACAGGAATCTGAGGCTATCATGGGCGCAGACTCATCAAAACTGGACAGTTGAAGATTAAATAAATAAATAAATCATCTGGTCATTTTCCAGTATTCAACTGTCCAGTCTGGTCCCATGATAGCCTCAGGTTCAAGGCTTTTTTGTTAAAACTTGGATAATACATATTCAGAACCAGAAAGACAAGTCAAAACCAAGAATTAAAAACAAGCATGAACTCAGACAACTGGGCAAGCAACAAGGCTTAGAACAAGACTTATATAACTGAACAAGACTTTGCACCCAAACGCTGAAACAGAAGGGCTTAAATACACAAACTTATCCAGAACAAATACAAAATAGATGAGAACAGGCATGACACATTAGGAAGCTAAACCAATGATAAGACGGGGCAGTGGCTGAACCGAACAAGAATGAGCCAAAACAAAATGCACATTGCTATATAAACAATAACAGAACACAAAAAAACGCAGAACCAGCTCTGTTTGCATTGACAGCTGAGGAGCAGGTTTGGAGCTGAAGTATGTGCTGAGAAGGGGAACATGTGACAACCTCATTTATCGATCTTTCGGTAGCACAATGTTTAAGGATCTGGGGTACTGGTCAGAAGGGGGGGGGATGTTCAAGCTCCCACCGTTGGGCCCTTGAGCAAGGCCCTCAACCCTCTCTCCTCCAGGGATGGCACTTCCTGGTGGACCCGGTGCTCTGACCTCAGCTCCCTAACAAGCTGAGACATAATTTCACTGTGCTGTAATATACATGTGACAACTAAAGGCTTTTTCTTCTAAGGTGTGTAAAAGTTTGCGTAAGCCAAACTGTACAAAAAGTTTCTGCTGGATTTACAAAGTTTTTTTAAGTTTCAGAAATGCTGAGTTTCTTTGTACTCGTATGCGTACAATCAGTGTAATTTATTTTGACTCACATCTATGCCAATAAAAATATTTAATAATAAATAACATAAATTATAATAAGCAGCCACAAAATCTTCTGGCTTACGGCTATGAACAGACATACCAACCCGTCCTCCATTTATACAGCACTATTTCTTTTGTCAGAATCATTGGTTTTAGTTTTGTTATTTGGGTATAGGTTGATCCACTTTCTTTTTTTCTTTTTTATTCTTTAATTAATGCCAATACTACAAAATGACCATTGTTTACAAAATGTTCTCGATGGCATATTTGGCTGGTAAACGGTAAAGTCCTGGACCTTACTGAACTTGTATGAGACTGTTTTTGATCGAGACTCCAAAGCATTTCTAATGTAATGCAGTATGGTACAAAAAGACATGTATTAAGACTCTTCTCTGTCCTGGCACCCTGGTGGTAGATTGAACGTCCCCTGGATGTCTGAACAGCTTAGTCCCTGACTGTCTTCAAATGAAAACTAAAGAACAACCGCATCACTAAGCATTTGAAAGAGCTCTTTCATCCATTTTCCATCCATTTACCGCTTATCCTACATAGGGTCAACGGGGAGTCGGGAGTCTATTCCAGGGGACTCTGGGTACGAGGCAGAGGACACCCTGGACAGGGTGCCAACCCATCGCAGGGCACAATCACAGACATATTTACATACCCATTCACATATTACAGAAAATTTGGTAATGGTAATAAGCCGACTTCCTCCGGAGTACCCGGAGGAAACCCCCAAAGCATGGGGACAACATGCAAGCTCTATGCACACAGGGCGGAGGCGGGATTCGAGCCCCCAACCCTGGAGGTGTGAGGCAAACATGATCAACACTAAAACACCAGACAACCCCCCCTCCCCCACACCGAAAGAGCTCTTATTTAATCTATGTAAAATACTGAATTGTGTTTTATTCTGCTATGATGTTATTGCTCAATGGCATTCTTAGTCCCTGACCTAGTGAACTATCTTGAGGATATGTTTTGATAGAGACTACAAAGCACCTCTGTTGATCTGGATAAGGGCATCTGCTAAATGCTGTAAATGTAAATGCAAAATGCCCCTGCAGTATGAACCCTCGTAATGTATGGGTTGCTCATTTTGGCCTGCACCATTTTCTTGAAGTCTGCCACACATGCAAATGCTCAGTTGCTGAGCACACGATGAAGGATGACTCACCTGACCATACGACTTTTTTTCCACATCTCTGAAGACCAGTGCCTATGGTGCTTGCACCGCTGAACTCTCAAACGTGTGTTTGTTTTGTAATGATGGGTTTATGCACTGCAACCCTACTATAATATTCCTCTCTATTAAGTTGTTTATAGACCCTATTTGCTGACAGTCTGATTACGTCCTGCACTAACATTCTCAATCACTTGACCAACAGTTGCACTTTTGATTTTCTTTTAGATATAACACCAATTACACTAAAACATCATGGTGTCAATGCTGCAAAAACAGAATTATTTAAAATGCACAAGTCATCTTGAAGTGAAGTGAAAAAGGCCACACTGAATAACATGGGAGCAAACTGGACAAGTGCGGCACTGATCAGCGTGTCTATAGGGTCTGGTGTTTATAGGCTGGTACACAGTAGTAGGTACAGAGTTAGGTTCTGATACAAGCTAGTAAGAGTACCAGGCCATCATGCAATGGTCGTTACATTTAAAAGAATGTTCTGCAGTGTTCATGACAGGATCAGACTGTATGCACTGTTACAGTAATGATGTGATGAAGTGTGAGTTACAGTGTTTTCACACTCGGTCTGAATATATAAGCGGGCTTTCACACTGGCAGTTTAGTCTGAAACAGAGCACGATTTGCATGAAAATTTGGTAATATGAAAGCTATCATGTGGACCAGGAAGCACACCGAGCTACCAAACTCGAGACTTCCTGTAGGAGGTGGTGGTCAGTTGCACTGGAACTGTGCCACGATTCCAGTGAATGAGAACGCAACTTGTACTCGAGTCCACACTTGTAAAGTAACCTGCGCATGTGTTTTAGCCCATGACATCATTAGTTTCCACAACACACATGTAGCAGGAGTGGCAGCGGGAATGGTGTGGGACACAGAAGAGTCCACTTCTGCGCATAATATCTGCTGCACATAATAGCACCAAAATAATTGTAAAAAATCAATGAGTCGCGATGTGCTCTCCATGCAGGTTTGTGATGACGTAAGAAGAACACAAATGCACCAGAGTTTGACAGAGTCGAGTGAGTCTGAAACCAGACTAGGGCTGCAACTGACAATTATTTTCATAATCGATTAGGTCGATTGTTGTGTTCTCTTCTTCATCTTGTCGATTAGTCGGTTAATCCAACGGGGCAAACTTTCAGTAATTTTTATGTTTTTCGTTTATTTTAAATAAAATCCACAAATTGAGTGTTACAAATATAAACTTCCAACTAAAACTTTACACAACTGTTTGTCCAATTATATAAAGAACTTCATTTAGAACTGCAGTTTAATTCAGTCCGTTTTGTGCATCAATAAAAATAATACATACTTTTATATAATATAAACTAATATATAAGATTATTTTATATAATAGTATTTATGCACTACTTTTATATAAAAGATAATGTTGATATAAAGAGTAAACCGAAAAAAGTAATTGTCGGTGACTCTGGGTATCTGCTGAAGCTAGCGGCGTCACATAACGTGCATATGACATCATGCGCAGTCGACTAGGAACCGGCTTATACTTCCTGTTAGTAAAAAACCCGCTAGTGTTCTTTTTGAGACACTAGATGGTAGAGTACATAGTGCACAGTGTGAGTATATAGTATGTCATTTGCGACACAACTTTAATATTACTTTCTGAAGAGTGTTTTGGGAACAGAACTAACACAGTGAGTGAATCTCCCCCGTGCTGTGCGCAGACCAACTAATTGATAATTAGATTCGTTAACAATTTTCATAATCGATTATTATCGATTTTATCGATTAGTTGTTGCAGTTCTAAACCAGACCAATGCTGAGGGGAGAACCTGCCCTAAATCAAAGTACAGCAACCAACTTTTCTCAGTGTAAACTGTAAACCCTTTGGCTGTGTAATCCACTTCTGCTCCAAATATGTTACATTTTTACCTCTGCTGCAACTAATACTAGCATGTCCATAACTTTCTCGTACACAAAAGCTATCAAATGCGCAGGACAACATGGCATTGCTGAGCAGAACTAAATGAAACAGATAATCTGGTAATTAACATTACAAAGTGCCCTATCACCCGGCGCATTGATTAATGCATTTTTAATAATCCACCAGTCTAGCCAGAATCGCACGATGAATTCATAAACCCTGTTGTGCTTGCACCCATGGCAAAAAAAATATCATAATATAGCAGCGAGTCATGTTTTGTTACAGTAACTGTGTTTTCATCTTTGTTTTCTCGCAAAGTTGTGGTTAAATTTGTACAAGATGAGCTATGACGTCAACCTGAAAATGTGGTAGGCTGCAACATACCAAATCTGGTCTTGCACGTCCAAAAAAAAAATCTGAGCAAATGCAAGTAAATGGTAAAGGGTCTGCAAAGCACTTTACACTGTGTCTCATTCACACATTCACACACACTCATCCAGCAATGGTAGCAGAGCTGCCATGCAAGGCGCCTACTTGATATTGGGAATAACTTGGGGTTCAGTGTCTTTCCCAAGGACACTCTGGTATGTGGAGTCACGTGGGCCGGGAATCAAACCGCCAACCCTATGATTAGTGGACAACCCGCTCTACCACCTGAGCCACCCCCGTATACAGTACTCACAAATAAAATGTGAGTACTGTAGAACACTGTTAGTTTTATTATCTGGCTATGCTTCAGAGTTAATTACATAATCAGGTTGCATCACATCACATTGTTACAAACACAGTATAAGGCTGTGGTACACTGTTAATTACAGCATCGGCTTGTGAGGTAGCGGTAGGACATCAGGTTTTCGTGCACTGTTTGTTACAGCATGGGGCTGTGAATTGTTAGTTGTAGTATCAAGCTGTAATGCCATGCTTGTTGCAGAAAAAGGCTGCGATGTTAGTACGATGATATGGCGGAGGGTTACAGTATCAGGCTGTATCACAGTGTTAGCTTCAACATTAGGCTGCGCTCAGGGATGTTTATGAACCTTTGGAGTCCCTGAGCAACATCTTACTTGTCAGCCTGCACTACCCCCCACTCACACTTCAGTCGCTGACCACAAGGGGGACCCCTGAGAAAGCCTGAAGCATGATAAGAATAATTGTAACAAAATCGAACATGTTCACAGAAAATTCTTGCATTCATATGGGCCCCTTTATATCTCAGGGGCCATCAAGCTATGATGCAGTGTTAGGTACAGTGCCATTTAGTGGCACTAATTTTGTTACAGCACCATACTCTGATGCAGTGTTAGTTACAGCACCGTGGTGTGATCCAGTGTTAGTTACAGTGTCATGCAGTTGCACATGCCATGATGCAGTGTTTGTTACAGTATCATGCTGTAATGCTGTGATGCCATGTATGTTACAGTGTAATGCTATGATGTCATGTTAGTTACACTGTAATGCTGTCACGTAGATTACAGTGTAATGCTGTGATGCAGTGTTAGTTACAGTGTAATGCTATGATGTCATGTTAGTTACAGTGTAATGATGTGGTCATGTTAGTTACAGTGTAATGCTATGATGTCATGTTAGTTACAGTGTAATGATGTGATGTCATGTTTGTTACAATGTAATGCTGTGATGTCATGCTAGTTACAATGTAATGCTGTGATGTCATGCTAGTTACAGTGTAATGCTGTGATGTCATGTTAGTTACAGTGCAATGCTGTGATGTCATGTTAGTTACAGTACAATGATGTGATGTCATGTTAGTTACAGTACAATGCTGTGATGTCATGTTAGATACAGTGCCACACTGATATCATGTTAGTTACAATGTAATGCTGTGATGTCATGTTAGTTACAGTGCAATGATGTGATGTCATGTTAGTTACAGTGCAATGATGTGATGTCATGTTAGTTACAATGCAATGCTGTGATGTCATGTTAGTTACAGTGCAATGATGTGATGTCATGTTAGATACAGTGCAATGATGTGATATATTAGAGTGCAATGCTGTGATGTCATGTTAGTTACAGTGCAATGATGTGATGTCATGTTAGATACAGTGCAATGATGTGATATGTTAATTAGAGTGCAATGCTGTGATGTCATGTTAGTTACAGTGCAATAATGTGATGTCATGTTAGTTACAGTGCAATGATGTGATATGTTAGTTACAGTGCAATGCTGTGATGTCATGTTAGTTACAGTGCAATGATGTGATATGTTAATTACAGTGCAATTC